>JBANCY010001001.1:0-15835 GCA_037040045.1 Phorticella flavipennis | reverse complement strand
TCTATTCTGCATTTTGTAATCCTCACAATTTCGGGAGCAATATCTGTAATAATGCAAAGTTTTTGTCATTTTATTGAAAAACGTTCTTAATGCTTATCTGATGAACAACATCTCCAAAAATTAACTTGATCCGTTTGTGGTATATTCGGATCTACTTCAACTTGGCCTTGGAAATGAAGCTGATCATGAATATATATGCTTTATGGGGTCTGCCCTGGTTCACACAACATATTTTAAGGTTTTGCTGAATGTTTTCTCGAGATTCCATATCGCTTTTGGTTTACGTAATACATATGGTCGTAAGGCTGATAAGGATTATTATCTTGAAGTTGGTTTGAGCTTGAAATTGAAGTTGAACATAAGAACAAGAACATTTTATCTGGATTCTTCACAAATGTCGGTTTTAAAACTTAAATAAGTTTTTTATTATTATATAGCCACATCGATTATTATTATTATTATTATATGGCTACAACAACCCGATCGGGTCATAACCTGAAGCATTATTTTGCTTTGTTTCTAGCTTCCTTCACTGAAACACTTTTTCTACTTGAGTGGATTTCAAATCCTACGCCACAACCTAGTTTTTCTAGGAGGCTCATGCCTTTATCCTCATGAGCGGGCCTCGAGCTCGCACCTGTGTGCTATCCACTGCAATTCTTCAATCAATTTTCGAATCCGTTTGATGTTAGAATCAAGTAGAAGCAGTCTTCGATAATACTACTGGTTACTCGGAATAGCCATACACTATTTGAACACTTTTAAGAAGTATAGTTTCATAATCTTTCCAAGATAGAGATGATAGAGAAAGACCAGAAACTTTTAATTGCTCAGTAATGGTATATATTTTGCATTAGAAATCAACAGAGCTATTGAGGTAGAGCTTATACGAAACAAAAAAAAAAAGAGGGAAGAGTAGAAATACCAAAGCCCAGGTCATAGATGCGTGCAATAATGGTCAGGTCCGTTGTGCCAAGGGGGATCCACTTTGTCCGTTGAGTCGATTGCCTTAGCCAGTGGCTGCTGTGGTCGAAGGTGGAGGTGGGCAGCGACCATCTGGTGGTGGTCCCGAAGGAGGAGGTCCCGATGGTCGGACGCCATTAGGCGGCGGGCCACATGGACCCTGCGGTCTGGCGCTCTGTGAGCAGATGAGATCAAATGAGTTTAAGACGGAAAACTGGAAACTGTGTAAGGGGGGTACTTACCACCAGGGCACTGCTGCAGAGCAGCACAACCAACAGGCTCAGGAGGAAATTGAAATTCAGACGCATCTTGGCAGCTTTCTAGGTGGTTTGCGATTGTTGATCCATGCCCAGGGTGCTGAAGGTATTTATACTCCCCGTTTGACTAGCCTTGCGTGACGAATTGCGTTGGGAGTTAAATAAAAATAAGTGTAGAAAATTAAAAAATAATGAGTTTATAGTTATACCCTGATCCCAATTGAAAATTGGTATGAAGGGTATAATAAGTTTGTGCAATGTATGTAACAGGCAGAAGGGGGCGTAGCCCCCATAAAGTGTATGTATAAAGTGAATATTCTTGATCAGGGTCAATAGCGGAGTCGATTTAGCCCTAGAGCTAGAGACTTCAAACTTGGCATGTAGATCCGTGTATACAATACATATATCAAGTTCTAAGATTTCGGTGATCCCATGCCCGATAATTCACCCGATAGTCGATAAAAACGATTTTCGATTAAATGGCCATAACTTTGGCATCAATAGAGTTAGCGCCTCCAAATTTGGTATATAGGATCATAAATAGAAACTGCAGAATGGAATTTCCCAAAATTTTGATCTCATCTCTCCATTTTCCGGAAAGTGACGAAATGTGTATAGCAGCCACAAATTTTATGCTAGAGTCATGAAATTTGGTATGTAGGTGCCCATAGACACCATGCAGAAAGTGGCATTCAACACTTTTTTCCATCCTGTTTTGGTCCCTCCCAAATGAGATAAGTGCTTATAATTTCTACAATCCTTAATGGCGATATCATCAATAAATCCTGAACATTTCAGAAGGATCGAACCATAATTAACGAAATTATAAGACTCAGAACTGGCCGAAAACGGGCCAAAATGGCAAAAGGTGAATAATGCATTATGTCACCTGGCGGCTAAACGTTCATAGCTAGAAACACGAAATTCGACATTAAGGTTCGCATTGGTAAGTCGCAAAAACCAGTTTCTCAAATTTTTGATGCCATGCTCCCCCGCCACCTAATTAAAAATATTTGATAACAGGTGTAATTTTTTGATTTAAAATTAGATTTTCAAGACACATATCTTAAAATGTGTTTCAAACTTGTACTCAAAGTTTCAACTAGATCGGATTAGAAACACAGAAGTTATTCGCAAAAGAGTGTAAAAAGTCACATATGGAGAGGCCCCCTGACGCAGCGCTGACTCTAGCGCACGCTGGATTACGGTAAAAGTGGGTCTGTGTGTGTGTGTGTGTAACGTTACTAAGCGATTCTGATTGCATTGCACTGTTGGGATCAGGGTATCTCGTAGTCGAGCTCACTCGACTAAAGCTTTCTTAATTGTTTTTAGTTGACAATTTTCAATTGTAGTGTGAAATTTTGCGGATCGTCACCAAATTACGGCAAATAATTTGGGCCTGGGCATGACATTATGTCATTAGTTAGTGCTCGATTTGATTAATTATTTGCGATTTGAGCAAATATATAATTGCGATTTCATTAGTCGATTGCCAGATATATCTGCTTAACGGTCAAGCTCGAGTTGTTGCAACAATTTGGCGCACGTGAGGCGACACACAGACGGAATATGTGGTATTATTTCTGGTATTATTTAGGCTAAATTAAGTCATTTCTGGCCAAAACCTGTAAATTTTAATATAATTTAGATGCTTATGGGCTTATTGCCTCGACAAAAGCAAGTCAATAGTGTTGCCAACACAACCAATGCGGGGAGGAGGAAGCGAGGCTACAATCCTGCCACATTCTGCGGCCTCAGTGCAGTTCATTAAACAATTATAATTATATGGCAACAGAAGTCGCCAACAGCTGCTACAACTGAGCCGGAGGCTGGGGTCTGGAGGTGGGGACTGGGTGCTGGGCCTCCTCGGCGTATGAGTAATAATATTAATAAGCCGCCTTATTTGGCCGCCGCACGTAGACAATGTAAAACAACACGGCGTATGCGTAATTTTCTTGTCGTTATTATTTTACGGCCCAGCGAACGTAGCAGAACTTTTCGCCTTATCAGCAACTAGCTCCGAAATGGGGAACGTCCCCCCACATCAAGTGCTCCAAGGCGCTCGCTCAAGGAGTACGGAAACTTTTTGGGGAGCCGTCGCCTTGGATTTATGCGCTTGAATTTCACACCTTATTGCCTTGTTCTCTCTGTTGGCCTTAAAACAATTAGCAAAGTGTTGTTATTTCTCCGCTTTGGCAACCCTAGACAGCAAGTGGCAATTCCTAAGCCGTGGAAGAACTTGACTCGGAACCGAAGTCGCGTCTTTTTGCATTGTTTGGCTTAATTGGTTGCGCTTGCTCAATGTCCTGGCCATGTTTCTGGCTCTGGCTCCAAACTGCATTTGAGCTCAGTTTCATGTACCTAACCCAGCCCCCTCTGGCCCTGCCGCACCGCACCGCTGTTCAAGTTGCAGCCGCCATATTGTTGGCCGTTAACTCGGCTCGGTTTTGGCCAGGTTGGGCTTGGCTTAAGCCCACCTGGCTGACGGGTTGGCTGCTTGTTGGCTTCTTGGCTTCTTTGTTGGCCATAAAACTAAAATAATAGCCGCATAACATTTTATCTACCGCAGTAATAAATATTCAGTTAATTATAGCAAACAGCAACAATAACCAGCCAACGAGAGCGAAAGATGGAGCCGGAGAGCACTAGGATATAGTGGAAATGAGAGAGGTGAAACAAGCGTCTGATATATGCAAATATCCTAGCCGAGAGTTGTAATAAAATACCAACAACAACCAAGCGCAATGGAGCCAATGGAGCTGAGCTTTATGGGGAAAGAGCCCCAGAGAAGAGCATAAAAGATGCATACTTAGAGCTGGAATATAACTAGGAAGCGTCTCCGAAAGAGAGTGAAGTCTGAAGAAACACAATTTTTACACTCTTTTGCGAATAACTTCTGTTTTGTATCTACTTGAAACTTGCAGTGGGAGTTCGAAACATATTGAAAATCTTGTTCTAAATCAAAAAATTACATCTGCTATTACATTCTTCTTTGATTTACGGGTGAGGGGGGCGTGGCATCTGAAATTTGAGAAACTGCTTGTTGCGCATCGACAATGCGGAGCTACATGCCAAATTTCATTCCTCTTGCTATAAACGTTTAGCCGCCAGGTAACATAATGCACATTTCACCTTTTGCCATTTTAGACCGTTTTCGGCCATTTCTGAGTCGTATAACATCGGTCTTTATGATTTGATCGTTCTGAAATTTTCAGGATTGGTTTATGACATAGTCACAAATATATATATATGCAAGAATTGGATATATTATGATAACTATTGTAGAAATTATGGGCTCTTATTACATTTAAGATTAAACATTTTAGGATGGAAAAAAATTGGAAGCCACTTTCTGCCCGGTATCTATGGGCTTCCACATACCAAATTTCACGACTCTTGCAAACAATTTGTGCTACACACAATTCGTCACTTTTCTGGACAATGGAGAGCTGTATCACAACTTTGGGAAATTCCATTATGTAGCTTCTAATCATGACCCTATTTACCGAATTTAATGCTGATTGCTCTATAGATGCCGAAGTTATGGTCATTTAATCAAACTCGTTTTTATCGATTATCGGGCGAAGGGGGCGTGTCATCCGAAATTTTTAAGAAACTCGCACTGCGTATGTTCTACACTGGTTTTCATGCAAAGCTTGAGGTTTGTAACCGGACAGACGGACTTGGCTATATAAACTCGGCTATTGATGGTGATCAAGAATATATAGTTTTTGGGGTCTGCCACGCCTCCTTCTGGCTGTTACATACATTCCAACTAGACTATTATACCATTCTTCCCATTTTTCAAATGGGATCAGGGTAACAAAAAGGGTGTAACAAAAATGATCAAAATGCGCTCAGAAATAATCGAGAGACGAATAGCTGAAGCTATGGATAATAAACTTAGATGTAAGAAAATTGCGATCTGATTGCTTGAAATATATTGAAAATATGTGCATTACCGGCTATTATATGAAATAGTGGTCCGAACCTGTTGAAATTTGTTGGCATGTTAGATTCAAAAGTAACTTAAGTGTGTGTCAAAAAGAAATGCAGAAGTTAAAATAAAACAAGGGAAATATGGCTGAAAATGGATTTTAGGTGTATGATAGATTACCATAGACTATAATAGTCGGAACCGGTGCGACAAATCTGCAGCGTCACTGCAACATAATGCACAGACATATGTAATTCCCAGAAAAACATGGGTAATATGAGCAAAAGCGACTTTTAGCAGCAATGTCATGAAATTTATTGAATCCATAGATAGAAACAGTCTTAGGTGATAAATTCCACTCCAATAGCTTACGAAATACGGGAAATACTAGCAAAACCGAATTGTGGTTTTACGATAGATATATATATATGAGATCCGATGAAGCATGCCGTATACAGAAGATGGTTCTATACCAATTTACAGACCGACAGACGCACATAGCCCTATCGATTTCCTTTTTCCTTAAGATCTTTTTGGAGGTAACAGAGTTTCTTATTTTCTTTGAAAAGAGTTTGTGAAGCCAAAAAATGAATATATCCCATTTAGCCTCCAAAAAGACTGACAAATTTTCAGAAAATTGGAAGAACATTATTCTTACCTTTTGATTTCATTTGTTAGATTCTACCACTTGCATTGCAATCATTCCTATGATTATCAGAAGTACGAGCACAATAGCTACATAAAAGTATGCACACATTTAATGAATCAAAATGTTTACGCTATTAAGAGTAAGAAAATCGAGTATAAAAGTGTTGTAGGAATTTCCATGGAACTACAATTTAAAAAAATGATACAAAAATCTTAGTAAACTTAGGCGATTTTTTTTTTTTTTTTTTTTTGATAAAACAAGTTGAGAATTAAAATTTTTTGACAGCTCCTAATTACATTTAGCTATCCATAACCTGGGATGGTTTCAAAAAATTTTACTTTTATAAACTTTGTGGAGAAAATTCACTCAAAACGATAACGTTAGAATTGTCAAGAGAGAGAGATAGAGAGAGATCTTCTTTTCCCGCTCATATCGATAGACATGACCCTTATAGGAAACCTCCAGGTAAAAACAAGTTCTTCAGTGAAGGCAGCTGAAATGAATGGAAAAAAAGTGCTTCAGGCTTTTACCCGATATGGTTCTTATGACCTTTTAATACTAATAATTATAGAAATATATAATTGATTTGTTGATTTATTTTAAAACATTTACACACCTCTAAAGGTACTTTGTGCCCTTAAAGTCTCGCAAATCAACAGATCGCTCGTAATTTCGATAAACGAATACATACAAATATGCCACGACATAACCTCAAATTATTATACAACATTCTGACCTTATAATTCTCAACTGGTTCTTGGCGTGCAGCCATGACGTATGAGTTCAAGCGCCTTGAACTTTAGCAAAGACTCGGAACTCCCTGCTCAAATTGAATGGTTGAAAGCTTATTTTGTTTTCAATACTATTCTAATATCCAACAGAATGGATAAATTTGATTTCGAAACTATTTCATTTTTGCTTCTTTTAATCTTAAATTGCTGATAATATGACGTCATTCTCCGATTTTAACTTTTAGTTTTGTCGCATGCAGTCGAAACTTATCTGGTGGCGCCTCCATAAAACTTTGAAACGGTTTACTAACTATATTTTATTTAAATGAATTAATTTTTTATTTCGATTTCTGACTTTTTCTTTTATTTTTTTATAATTCTTAATCTTTTGCTAATATTTTATGGCAATGGGCATTAAATTGACAGCGCACTGTTCCGACAAACAAGAGGTGCGAGGTTTGAGTCCCGCTCATGTCAATAGACATGACCCACCTAGAAAAACTAGGTTGTGGCGTAGGATTTGAAATAGACCCACGTAAAAAAAGATCTTCAGTGAAGGAAGCTGAAATAAATGAGAAAAAAAAGTGCTTCAGGCTTTTATCCGATAGGGTTCTTATTGCCATTTAATACTAATAATAATATAAATATATAATACATTGATTTATTTTAAAATATTTACACAACTCTAAATTATATATTATATATTATTATTATTTGTAATTAGAAATAAATTCTAAATTACAAATTGTAGCGTAGTCATAGCAACTGAGGCCATGAGGCTAGGTCATGATCTAGGCATGAGTGGGGGTTGATCCCACGACCTCGTCTTCGAGGGGCTCCACCGAAGCCCCTGCACAACTCTAAAGGTACTGTGTGCCCTCGCAAATCAACAGATCGCTCGTAATTTCGATAAACGAATACATACAAATATGCCACGACATAACCTCAAATTATTCAACAAAATTCTGACTTTATAATTCTCAACTGGTTCTTGGCGTGCAGCAACGACGTATGAGTTCAAGCGCCTTGAAGTTTAGCAAAGTCTCAGAACTCCCTGCTCAAATTGAATAGTTGAAAACTTATGTTATTTTCAATTCTATTCAAATATCCAAAGAAATGGATAAATTTGATTTTGAAACAATTTCATTTTTGCTTGGATTGATTTTATTTGAATCGGAGCTTAAAAATAGCTCTTAACTTGCTCATAAGAAGGTAATTCATCCCGTAGCCCGCGATAACCGCTTCACTGAATCGTTGTCGTCGTCGCCCGACTTGGGTTTTCTGCTCGTCACCAACCACTGCAGATATTTGATTTTTCCAAATACGTTAATATTTTTTTAATTTTTTAAAAAGCATATTTAATTTTTCCTCAATTTTATTTTTTGTATTTTCTGCTTTATTTTAATCTTAAATTAATTACATACTTGAAATCCTTATCTTGGTGCTAATTATGACATTATTCACCGATTTTAACTTTTAGTTTTGTCGCGTGCAGTCGAAACTTTCGACTCGAAAGCTATCCGGTGGCGCTTCCATAAAACGTTGAAACGATAACAGATTTAAAAAATATATTTTATTTAAACAAATTTATTTTTGGTTCAATTTCTGACGTTATCTTCAATTTATTTTTCCTTCAATTTATTTTTATTTCAATTTCTGACGTTATCTTCAACTTATTTCTTAAAGTTCTTATCTTGTTGCTGATATGACATTATTCACCGATTTTAACTTTTAGTTTTGTCGCATGCAGTCGAAAGTTATCTGGTGGCGCTTCCAAAAAACGTTTGAACGTTTTAATAACTATATTTTATTTAAACAAATTTACTTTTCTTTCGATTTTTGACTTTTTCTTCAATTTATTTCATTACTTTTAATCTTTTTGCTAGGCATCTTATTTAACCATTGCAACATAGCTCATTAGGTGGACAACCCACTGTTCCGCCCAATAAGAGTTATGGGTTCGACTCCGGCTCATGTCAATATGCATGACCCTCCAATCTAGGTTGTGGCATAGGACTTAAAATCCCAAAATCTTCAGTGAAGGAAGCAGAAATAAAGGAAAATATACTTTAGTCTTTGACTCAAAGGGGTTGCTATGACCATAATAATAATGGTAATAACTTTAAATTCCGACAGATTGAAAATTACAGAAATAAATTGATAACAAATTGGATATTTTTGGCAGAAAACCATTGAGAAAGCAAGTTTGAACCACTTTTGAAGTTGGAAAATGTCTGCTTAAAACAAAACAGTTTCAGCTTTTTGACACCTTCAATCGACGCTTTGACAATGGGCGACCTGAAAGGACAGTAAAATTTTGGAGCCCACAACCGCTGGGCCCCCAGTCTGCCCCCCCCCCCTCATTATCTATGGCCGCGGACTTAGCTCCGGACGGAGCCTTCAAGGACCTGCCTTTGCGCATAACCATTAAAATTTGTGTGTTTTTTGCGGCCTCGCGTTGAAGTCATCATGGAGCTCGTCACGATGGCATTGGCAATGCCAAAATGGCAGACTGTTTGGGTGTGTGTGTGGGTGTGAGGGGTGTGTGGGGTGTGTGGAGCGGGTTGTGCGGTTGGCATTGCTGCCATTGTTGTTGCCTGGAGCTGTACTTAGCGGTTATAATAATTAAAATGAGCCAAATAATTTCAGCCAAAAGCATCGATGAAAGGCTAAAATGCTCAATAAATGTCAGCCCAAGCGGCTGGCGGCTATGTTCGGCGGAGAGGGGACACACAATGGGCACAGGGCTGGAACATAGAGGGGGGGTAGTAACTCAATGCTTGTTGCCAATTCGGGGCGGGGGGAGCCACCCTGGGGAGCAATTAATGCCTACAAAAAGCAAAAAATAATGACGACAGCCAAAGAAAAAGTTGGCCAAAACTTTTGCCATCGATGACTTGGCAGCTTTTTAAGGGCGCCGAGGTGGGGCAGTGGTGTGTAGGGGTGTTTGGGGGGGGGGGGGGGCACTGCCCTGTGATCTCAATGTCCCCCCCAAAAGGCCCAGGAGCAGTCGTCAACAATGCTTAAAAGTGTTAACCAAAGGCAGTTAAAATTACAAAAGGCAGCCGACGCCATGGCAATGCCAACACAGGGCCAGCTGTGTCTGTGGAGCAGGAGCTGGAGCAGGAACTGGAGCTGGGGGCGTGGCGTGGGTAGGTACTTTGAAAAATTAACACCTAATATCCGCAAAATCGCATCAAAGTATTGTTGTTGAATGCTGACGCTGCCCCCTTCCCAGAAAGCCTCTGAAAACCCTTGAAAGGAGGGCTCTGTGGGTCTTTTGTTAGCTGGAAAACTTTGCAATTTCTTAAAAGTGTCGCAACACCATGCCACGCCCCGCAGCTGTTTCGACTTAGTTGTAGGCGTTATTAGCAACACTTAAGATGGTCCACAATGCCGAGCATGGGGGGGGGGTGCTCCAGACTGGCTTTTTTCCAACACCTACGCAATGCCTGAGCCCGCCCAGAGACGGCGTGAAAAACGGAGGAACTGGCGTTGGAATGGGTGGAAATTGTAGCTTGATTGGGTGGTTGACTGGCTCTGAGTGCCTCAGCCGGGTCTGGCTACAAAAATTTTTAGCTATTGTTTTCACTTGAGTTGTTGTTTTTGGCGCATTGTTGTAAATTGACACCGCAGCAATGAGTTAATAAGGCGATAAAAATGTTGCCACCATGAAATGAAACGGGTTAATGGCTTCGGCTGGGGTCCGGGAATGGGTCCGGGACTGGTACTGGGCCTGTGGCAGAGCCTGTGGCTGGTGTGAAGTGGCTTGGGTGGTGCCACTGCTTACCATCCTTGCCACCCTTTTTGGAAAGGCAGCTGAAAAATCAAAGTATTAATAAAAATATGCACCCCGCCTTGAGGCGGACTACGAAAACCGAAACCGAAAAAACAGGTTCCCGACTGCCATAAAGTGTCTCGACTTTAGTATCTCCGAGCTGAAAATTTTCACATATGAGAAATGTATTTGCATATATGTACATATATTATACATATCTCCATATATATATGTATATATGTATATATATTTAATTATTTTCATTTCATGTCTTTTAATTAACAGGCCTAATAAAACACATGCCAATGTACCGAACGGGCTTGGGCAATTTTTATCGGCTCTTTCAGTCATACGCTTAACGAGCGCCTCCAGCCTCCCGGTTTGGGCATATGTAAATAAATACAGGGTGTCTGTCAACCCAAGGGTGGTCTCAAGCTCTAACCTTTCCGAACTGAAACTGCGATTTCCCAGGCGTATTTGAGTATAAAATAAAATAATACTATGCATAGTATCTGATGATTTTCAAAAAAGGAGTTTCGGCAAATTTTGAAGAGAAATTCATGAAATTCGCTAGTTTCTTTGGGGACGTTAACATATATATAAAATATATTCATAATCATATCTGGATTTTTAATACGCCTCATAGAAAACTGGTTCATAGTTCCGGAATACAAATAATTCCTTTCCAGGATATGAACACAGTTTATAAAACTTCAATTTGAAATATGTATATATATTCTAGATCTTTTACAACAATCTTCAGATTTATTTACGCTTTTATTTCGGAGTCCTCGGGGCCTTGGTGGCAAATTTCGCGCCTGTAGCTATAATCTTTTAACCGCCTGGTGTCACCTTGCATTTTTCACCTTTTGCCATTTTAGCCCGTTTTATAAGTCTTATGAGTCTTCTAGCCTCGGTGTTTATGATCTGATCGTTCTGAAATTTTGGGGATAGGTTGGTGACAACGTCATAAATATATATTTTGGAATTTTGGAATCATTATGATAAGGATTGTTGAAGTTATAAGCCCTTATTTCATTTGATGGGGACCAATTTAGGATGGAAACATTTTTGATGCCACTTTTTGTATAAGATCTATTGACACCTACATACCAAATTTCATGACTCTAGCATACAAATTGCGGTTGTTATATACATTTCGTCACTTTCCGGTAGGAAGGGTGTATCAAAAATTCGATTCAGCAGTTTCTAAGCAAAAGTTATGGCCATTTTAACGAAAATCGAATATCGAATTTATCGATTTTCGAGCCATGGGGGCGTGGTATTAACGAAATCTTAGAACTTGCTATTGGTATTGTATACACGGACCATCATGCCGAGTTTAAAGTCTCTAGCTCTTAAAATCTAGAAGATCAATGCGCTCATACGGACGGACAGACGGATGGACAGACAGACGGACAGGGCTAAATCGACTCTGCTATTGGCCCCGATCAAGAATATATATACTTTGGGGAGTCTGCCACGCCTCCTTCTCCTGTTACATACTTTTGCACAAACTTAACATACCCTTCATACCAATTTTCCAATAGGAATGCAAAGATGGACAATGAGGTACACATAAATAGATAAATGTAGCACCAAAATTTGCTTGACCTCTATCTTAATCATTATAGGGATTAATAGGGTTTTAGGAAGTGTCGATCCTTTTAGATTAAGCTCTTAGTCAATTAGACGACAGGCCCTCGCAAAGCCTAACATAGACCCAAGGGTCCTTAATCTCAATGTGTATTCCTTTCTTTTACTATTTCCACTATTTTCTTTAGCTAGATAATACAAATATATCTGATTATACAACCTGCAGATTATTATTTCTCCTTATTGTCGTTTTTCTTTTAACAACTGTCAAAAATATATAATCTCACCGTTTATTGTTAAATAAGAATTCAACAAGAAAGCTACAAATCAAAGCCAAAAAACTTCCCCAAAAAAGATCACCCTCTATTCGAATTTTGGGCAAAGAGCGCATAAAAAGATATTGTTGGTAGTCAAAGACAGGCACAGACAGGAGGCACAGGCACAGTCATTGGAGTCTGATGTATGCAAATAACAAACGCACGTACCCCATCCATACCCTTACCATTACCCTTACCATACCCCCCCTTACCTACCCCTACCCCTACCCCTATACAACACACACTCGTCAAAGCAAAGGAGAAACTTGGAAAGCCTTTGAATCGTGCGCTGCCTGCTAAAAATCCCAAAATATAAATAATTAAAAAGAAAATGTTGCTGGCAAATCAAGCGAGGAACAGAAAAACCGAGGGGCTGGGAGTGGGGGTGGGTACAAGGGTGCAAGGGGTGTACGTACGAGACGCTTCTTGTAATTATGTAGCCTGCAGACAGCCTCTGTAGCCCCCTGGCCCCATCCAGAAATCCCACTGCCAGACAGACTCTCAATGCCCACCAAAAACAACACCCACACACCGCATTCAACATACTTCCAATTCAAGCCCCCTCTACGCCACACCCCCTCTCACACACACACACATATATCCCATATATATATATATAGTCGAGCATCGTTTCACTCTTTGCGGTTTTTTCCAAATGCATAATGCTGATTACGGGCAATAATTTTATGAATTTATGTAAACGTTGCCAGTCGAAGGTGTGCCTCATTCTGATAAGCAGCATAACTTGGCTGCCATTTTGATGTGTATAAACCACACACACACACACACACACAACACACACACAAGCGAAATCCCACTGAAGAAGATCCGGAGAACCGAACGGGAAATATCCTTACTCACGTGGCAAGAACGGTGGAATTCACCCGTTAATCGAAGGTGGACGCTTGAGCTGATCCCTAATGTGTAGAAGTGGACTAGGAGGAAAAGGGGCATCTCAACTTCCACTTAACCCAGTTCTTAACGGGGCACAGCGGGTACAGAGAGTACCTCCATAGGATCAGATTCGAGGACACTGCGCATTGCCAATGCTCCGAAAACTCAGTGGAGGACCAAGAGCACGCATTGTTCCACTGCTCTAGGTACAGGAGCTTCACTGGATACATACCCGCGGTTGGTAAACTGGTGGACTACATGACAGAGGGAGACGTCAACTGGAAGAGGATAAGCGATTATAGGCATCCATAGAGATCTGAGAAGATGCGAAAAAGAGCGACATGAAGCGGTGAACGCCTAGAGGCTTCCCATTCCCGTATTACCTCACGGTGGTACCGCGGGAAATGTGGTGTATTGTTAGGAGGTTAGGTTAAGGTTAGGCCAGTGGTATCTTAAGAAGATTCCCTCCTGTGGCGATCAAAAAAAAAGACACACACACACAAGGTACAAGGGAGTACAAGGGAGTACCTTTGTACTCATAGGGTTTTGTTCCACAGGGCTCGGTTCTGGGATCGACTCTCTGGAACGTAATGTTTGACGGGATCCTAAGACTGATTCTTCCAGCAGGAGTAAAGATGATTGGTTTTGCGGACGACATGGCAATTGTGGGGCCTTAGTAGACCAATGTACAGGGCACAGGCCTGCCAAACAAGAGGTGTGAGTTCGAGTCCCGCTCATGTCGATAGGAATGACCCTCCTAGAAAATCTAGGTTGTGGCATAGGATTTGAAATCCACCCACTTTAAAATAGTTTTTCAGTGAAGGAAGCAGAAAAAAGACATAAAGTGCTTCAGGCTCTGACCCGATGGGGTAGTTATGGCCAAATAATAATAATAATAATAATTGTCCCAGTAGCCAAGCGTTATAAGCGACTTTGAGAGAATCCCCTCCTGGAATCATGCAGGCAAAGGAATATCTCGCCAAGGCCAGACTAAACCTCGCAGAACAGAAGACAGAAGCCGTCCTCATAGGCTCCAGGAAGACGGTTGAAAGAGCGTACGTCATCGTAGGCAGCACGGTAATAACATGCCGACCGCACGTCAAGTACCTAGGAATGCTAATGGACCATAGACTGTGCCCTCCAAGTTCCACCTACAGATGTCAGATGAGAGAGCCTCTATTGCATGTTCAGCCCTAGCCCGCATCATGGCAAACACTAGAGGTCCGAAATAAATGCGACGAAGACTCCTCAGTGGCGTGGTTCCCTCAACAACCTACGCCGCACCCATCTGGGCAGGTTCAATTGAGAATAAAACGTACATTGGAAATATACGAGCGGTCTATAGGACCTGTGCGATAAGGATCATAAGAAGCAGTCGAGACGTTGGCAAGTCTAACGCCCCGCGACATCCACGTCCGAAAACTCGTGCAAAATGGAAGCACCTACCACGGGAACAGGGAAGAGAGTAGGGAGATCTCCCTAGAAGAGTAGCAGTGCAGGTGAAGAACAACAGAAAAAGAAGCATGGACGCGCACGCTCATTCCCGACGTCATAGAGTGGATTACTAGGAAGCATGGACTGGTAAACTACTAGCTGACGCAGCTCTTGTGGGACCATGGATTCTTTAAAGAGTATCTCTTCCGATTCGGACACGAGGAAGACCCTTTCTGCTAGGGGCACTTAGAAGACGCTGAGCATGAATTCTTCATATGCCCTAGATTCAGCACGAAGAGGGAAAGGGTGCAAGTTATGCATGGAGAACAACTAGCGCCAGTAAACCTGGAGCGGTTTATGTTGGCCAGCGTGGCTAACTGGGAAGCAGTCCACGAAATGGCGCCTAACATAATGAAAGAGCTAAGGCAGGAAAAGCAGACCCACAGATCAGCCGGCAGCCGATAAGGCTATACTCTCCTGCTAACACTTAGCAGTTGTTCCTGCGAAGAAGTAAACGATGATTAAACAGGCCTGTCCAGGTTTCGTAGGGGCCACTTGTACGTACCGCGATGCGTCAACGTCCTTGTGTTTTATTTTGAAAAATGTTTCCACACCTCTAAAGGTCCTTTGTGCCCTTACTATAACGCAAATCAACAGATCGCTCCTAAATCCAATAAGCGAATACATACAAATATGCCACGACATAACCACAAATTATTCAACAACATTCTGACCTTAAAATTCTCAACTGGTTCTTGGCGTGCAGCAACGAAGTATCAGCTCAAGCGCCTTGAAGTTTAGCAAAGTCTCAGAACTTCCTGCTCAAATTGAATGGTTGAAAACTTATTTTATTTTCAATTCTATTCAAATATCCAAAGAAATGTATAAATTTGATTTTGAAACAATTTCATTTTTGCTTGGATTGGTTTTATTTGAATTGGAGCTTAAAAATAGCTCTTAACTTGCTCATAAGAAGATAATTCGTCCCGTAGCCCGCGATAACCGCTTCACTGAATCGTTGTCGTCGGCGTCCGACTTTGGTTTTCTCCCCGTCACCAACCACTGAAGACGATGGATTTTTCCAAAATACGTGAATAATTTTATTTTTGTTTGTTAAAAAACGTATTTAATTTTTTCTCAATTTTATTTTGTGTATTTTCTGCTCTTTCTTTAAATCTTAATTTAATTACATATTTGAAATGCTTATCTTGGTGCTAATTATGACATTATTCACCGATTTTAACTTTTAGTTTTGTCGCATGCAGTCGAAACTTTCGAC
>JBANCY010001000.1:0-15845 GCA_037040045.1 Phorticella flavipennis | reverse complement strand
GCTTCAGAGGATTCATTCCGACGAACCTTGACTAAACGCGACTTTATTAACGTTTTTGGTTATTTTCGAAATTCTCGAAAGTTTTTTTTTTACTTTTGACTCCGACGATTGGAAATGAATACTACTTGACAGTGAAAACAAGGTGTTTCAGTGGAGTCAAATTGAGAGTTTCTCTACATTGTCAATGTGATAATAGAGGAATTCAGTTATGAATCGAAGAAAGAAGAATGCATTGACGTTTTCAAATTTTCGATCTAAAGTTTCAAGTCTTTGCAGTAAACGCTAAAATCGATGTACCAAAGCGGGGTACGCTGTGAAGTTAGACAAAGTACAAAGTCTATGGGAATGATACGAAGACGATTCAAAGTTTGAAACGAGGAATTATATAGGTGATTCGGGTTGCTCCGAAGGCCGCAATGCAAAATGTTGAGAAATATATGGTTAAGAGAGTAATATATCATGGGGTTATGGGTGGGCAACAGATTAACAAAAGAATTTGCCAAGCATAGGGCTATTGTCTGGCCTTTGAAAATATAGAATATATTTTGATGAACTTCGAACCTTTTGGCTTCGATTCAAAACCAAAGGATCACACATCTTAATGGAAAACCCTATATATATTATTATTAATTTTTGGCCATAACAACCCTATTGGGTCAAAACCTGAAGCATTATTCTCCTTTATTTCTGCTTCCTTCACTGAACAACTTTTTTTAGGCAGGTGGATTTCGAATCCTCCACCACAACTTGGTTTTTCTAGAAGGGTCATGCCTATCGACATGAGTGGGACTCGAACCTACACCTCTTATTTTGCGGGCCGGTGTGTTATGCACGCCTATATATGTATATAAAAGTACTCTAAGAGTGACTTAACCTCAAATTCAGGCACATATGAGTTTTTGACTGTGAAAATTTGCCCACAGTGCCTCATTTGGCTCTGTCCCAGTTTCTCTCAGTGTATTTTAATTAGCTTAATGTCTGCATGTGTGAGCCTCCGCCATTCCTCCGTTCCTCCATTTTATTTACGGGCTTTACACGTGACAGCAGCGTTTTATCTGCGCTCCGGCGACAGTTGGCCAAATATTTGGACCAACTTCCGTGCCAATTTCGGGGCAACATAAATGAATATCACACGGAACAGTGATTACATTCCGCATCCACCGGCTGACCGACCGACGGGCCGACCGGGTGTGCTGGGTGCCGGGGGGGAAACAGATCGAATCGTGAACAAATACAAATCCAACAATAGAAAAACGAAGAAGAAGCAGAAAAAAGCTCAATTTGGCAAAATATTGTACATAATAATAAAACAAATGATTCGGAACGAGTTCTCTGGGCTGGGCTGGGTTTTGAGTAGATGATGAATTGCCCCGTTAGGTTACGGCATGGAAAAGAGTTTGGCCATATCGGGCGGGACATTAGTCGGGTTGGGATTATTCAGCGTCAGTTGTGGCTCATTGGATGAAAATGTTGATAAACGAGGCAATCGGCAGGGTTCCCCACCGGACGGACATATGACGCACATAGAGTGCAGCTGCTGCTGAAGGTGTAGATCAATCATGTGTGATTTGCAGTTCCGCAAGATGTTCCGGATGCTGTAATATACCATGTTTCATATTATGTTAATTATAATCCATCTGTTAGCTACTGTGATAATTTTCGCTATCATCTGGACTTTTTGTGGCAGAGCATGAAGCTCTCAACCCAAAGCTGTTTATCTCAGATCAATTTTACGCATATATATTGCATTCCCGGAATTTTTAGTAGCAAGAATGCCCGCAAGATGGGTTCCCATATCAAGCGATTGCAAACAGTGGACATTCTGATCACTTTTTGAACCTGCTCTCGTCGAATCTTAAGATTATTCAACAACTGAAGAGTCGCCGGAAAATGGGTGCTACAATGGTGAAGCTTTCTCTCTCTTAAGGGAAGAATCTCTCATCTAAATATGTTTGTATCAGCTGTTATTTTATTAGCATGAAGGCCCGCAAAATGGGTTCCCAATACAGCTAAGCTTCCTAATTCGACAAAGCAATATTCAACAAAATCGAGTCACTTCTGAAGCGGTAATTTGGGATGAAAGTAGAATCTTTTGTGGTCGAAGGACTGCAAGTCAACCGAAAAATTATCCTAGTCAGGAAAGGATGCCAGGAAAACTTTATTTCGGGAAGCTTTGGTGGAATTGGCAAGTCAAACATTATGAACTGCTAACCAAAGGCCAAACTCTTAAGTCGAATCAGTACAGGGGATATTAGTATAACATGAGGAGAACGACAGAAGCACCCAAAGCTGGGTTGGGAGGTTCTTAAGCAGCCACTTTGTAGTCCGGAGTCCCAACCATCTGTTCCTGTTCCTCTCTATGGCGAATAATATGGCTACTGAATAATTGGGCTTCACTCAATTTGGCATACAGATTTCGGAAAGGGTTCTTAATTGGCACTGAAATTTTCAGTGCAATCGGAAAGAAATCACAGAAGTTATACACCAAAGAAAGTGAAGATGCACCCTGTCTCTTTAGTGCCAGTTGGAACTGCATTGCACAACTGGTATTAGGGTAACTCGTAGTCGATCACACTCCACTCTCTCAGTTACCCAGCTTCTTTTACCTTTCAAAATCTTTAAATTATGCAAATGTTTTCTCATCTTCTTCTTCCTCTTGCCCCCCTTGATAATTGCATTTACAAAAATATTTCAGATAATAATCAGTTTGTGCTTCATCTTAGGATATAACCCGAAATTCCTTTGCATTTCTCCCTGTCAGACAGCCGCATGCCAAAGCGGCGGCTGTTGCATATACCCCCGGTGCCCCCAAAACCCGCCAAAAAGCAAGCCAAACACACTTCTTGGCCCTGTGCCCAAAATATACTACAAAAAAGCTAGGGAAAAAACCCACACTGAAATGAAAACTTTTGCAATAAGAACAACTAAATGGGGGGCCAATGTACTTGACCCCAAGTCTGCCCTGCCCCCTTCGGCGCATTGAGGCCACCCCACAGGACCAAAGTTGGGCTGAAAGGGGGCACTACTCGCACTGGCACTACGAAATGCTAAGTAACCCTCCACGTTTATCTAGCTTTTTATTTGGCCAACGCTTTGCCAGCTTTTGGCTAATTTTGTTTATTAAAACTTGGCTGACCTTTCACTGGGGCTGAGTGTCAAACCGTCCCTGCTTAGGGGCGTGGCAGGGAGATGAACAAATATTTATACTCTGATCGCATTTGCTAAAAGCCAAAAGGGTGAGGTAAGTTTGTGCAAATACTGGTCAGAGGCAGAAGGAGGTATCTCCGGATTCATAGAGAATATACATATATATCTTTAATCTTTTAGGTCTGACTTTCGGAACTTAGTATGTTCAGGGGCCTTAAATATAAAGCCCGACATGACCCGAAGCATATCTTTTATGACCAGACCCGAATTTTTTGAACTGATTAATGATCCGGAAAACCGAAAGTTTAATAATAGTTCATAAACTCTACAGTTTTTAAAATCATGATCTTTTTATAACCTTGTCATCAAGCTATCCTCAAAATTTCAGAATGATTGGTTCACAAATACGGAAGTTATACTATCTATAAGTTACCGAATATGGGCCAAAATAGACAGAGCAGAATAATTCATTATGTCACTTAGCGGCATGTAGATTTGTATATTTGATATGCAGATTGCCTCTGCACCCTTCCTTGTAAATTCATAACATAAATAATTAATGTCTCTTATGGTTTCTGAATTTGATTGTACATCAAACATATTATAGATGCTGTTCTTAATACACACTAAAAATTTCAGAGCAATTGGATAATGAACATAGAAGTTATAGACTAAACAAAATGAATATGCACCCTTTGAACACCAAATGCAAACTGGGAACTGGGTTTCTCGTATTCGTATTCGCCTTTATAGGCGGTTTTTAAGTGTTTATTTTTGCATATTCTTATCTCGATCCTATCGAAATCTAGCCCAATTAGTCGTGAGTTTTTATGCATTTAGCTCTAAGGTTAATAATTTGAGAAATAATTCAAATTTCAAAAGGATTGGTCTATCAAAATGGAAGTTATGCAGCGTTGCGATATTATGGCGGAGCGGCACTCGCTTGAGTGTGGTGTTGGAGGTTCGAATCACCGAATTTGCAGATATTTCGAACGAATATTTCAATCCGTTCGGTTTCCGCAGAACTATTGAAATACCTAGGAAAGTCTGGTTTCGGTTGATGAAGGCAAACCCACAAACCGGAAAACTCGAATATAACAATATTTTGAACTGCCAACCCTTTTCAAAGGCAGCTCCAATACTTTGGCAAACTGCTGCAACTGCTGCTTCTTCTAATTCTTCTTCTTCTTGGTCTTCTGCTACTGCAGCGCCATCTGCCGCTGACAAAATGTCCCTCATGTTGGCTAAATTAATTTTGTTTCAGCTCTTTCAGCTTTTCAGGGTTGCCAAGTGTCATTAGTTAGCCGTTTGGCAGCAACTCGGAGACATAGTTAAATTAGCTAAACATTGCGGTTGCCTCTTACATTCCATTTTCCAGTGTGCTGTGCTGGAGGGTTCCATGGGTCTGGGGGTTCTAGGGTTTTTGGTAAGCGTTTGATGAAAAAGTTCCTCCCTCGGATTGGAGCGGGCGGTTGTTGCGGTTGCCATTTCCTAATGGCTTTGCTTTTGCACTTCACTAAACTTGGCAAAAAGTTTTCGCATAAAAATTTAGATAATGCTCTGCAGCACCCCACAAAGTGCCACGCCCCGCAATGGACCGCCAAAAAATGGGCGTGGCCACTAAGCGGTCGGTCAGAAATGTTGCAGCTAAATGAATTTGTCTACAAAACAAAAAGCAACTCCAAAAAAAAAAGCCAAAAAAATGTGCATTATATATTATAGAGAATATTTGAACTTTTGAGTTAATTTTCAGATTTGTGCTGGAAAAATTTTGATGGGGGCTTTGAGCTTAAGCTGGTTCAATGAGTTCATAGCTCCCCTCAGACTTCTCAATTGTCCTTTCGATACATATATCAATCGATTCTATATCTATACTATATCTATACTATCTATAATTTATCTATACCATGTCTATACCATATCTATACTATATCTATACAATATCTATACTATATCTCTACTATATCTATACTCGTATCAAAGCCTAAAGCACTATTTTTCCCTATTTCTGCATCCTTCCCTGAAGAACTTTTTTTACGTGAGTTGATTTCAAATCCTACGCCATAACCTAGTTTTCTAGGATATATACCATGTCTATACTATATCTATACTATATCCATAACATATCTATACTACATCTCTACTATATATATACTATATCTATACCACGTCTATACCATATCTCTTCTATATATATAATTTATCTCTACTATATCAATACAATATCTCTTTTATATATATACTCTATATATACTATTATTATTATTATATGGCCATAACAACAATATCGTTTCAACGCCTGAAGCACTATTTGTCCCTATTTCTGCTTCCTTCCCTGAAGAACTTTTTTTACGTGGGTGGATTTCAAATCCTACGCCATAACCCAGTTTTCCATATATAGTATACTAGATATATACCATATCTATACTATATCTATACAATATCTATACCACATCTATACTATATCCATACCATCTCTACTCCATCTATACTAATCAACCTTCTACACAAGCACAATTTTCCCTAGAATTTCGCCACATATCATTAATCTGGCTAGCAAATTTTTGAGATCTCATAACTTTGCTGTCAATCTTCTAGTTATAGTCTCCGAACAGCGCATTTTTCAATCTGAAGTAACTCCACGACTGTCTCCTAAATATCGTAAACTTTTATAGCCTCTCTCAATCAATTCTCTTAGAAATCTTTTAGTTCTAGTTGAAGTCATTGACTTCGGCCCGAAACAATGTTGCGGAAATCGCATTTGCAGAATATTTAAAGTCCAATGAAATATGCTCTCGCAACAGTCGAAACAGAAGGGGCTGGGATTGAAATCAACTTAAAATGCAGTTGCTATTCAAAAGGTTTCAAAGTAAGTCCGGCCGGACTGCAAGTACATAATAAAGTCCTAAATCAATGTAGTTGAAAACAAGTCTGAAGATGGCCAACAGCTGCAAGTGTGGTTGACTGGTAGTATACCCTGTAATATGTGTGCCATAAAATTTATACTATACCAATCAACCAACAAACTTAGACATAGGTCTAAAATGTGACAACTATAATCAGAAAGCGATTGATAAAAGGTATAGAAAATTTCATTAAGCCCTAAATTTAGTTAGGAAAACTAGGGGCCAGTAATCTTCAGTTCTTTGATGTTGTAATCGAGCTGCGCCTTAGTTGATGTACATGCTTGTCCTGACTGTGACTCTTATTCAATACAATCCTTACCCCCTTTGAACACTATATACCATTAACGATTTTTGGAGCACCAGTTTTTGGATTTTGTTCATGTTTTTGGTTGTCATGTGCTTTGTCGTCAGCACTTTCTGTACCCTCTTTGAATACTCTATGCCACTCATAAATAAAATATAGCCGATTCGTTGGATATTTCTACTTTTGCTTTCCATTTTAATTTTGAGATATTTCGTTAAGATGAGAATTAGCTATACCTTTCATCTTCACGGAAAGTATAAGTCCAGATCGAATAGAAATTCCAATGGGAGTCTGCCTATATGGTTAAGAAGCCCACTTTTTGGACTAATGCTTGTTCAAATTCCGATAAAACTCCAGAGCCGAAGAATCTTAAGAGAAATTTGTTGCATAACCCGATTTAAGATAAGGGCATTTGACTAAGGACCTACATTAATTAGCATTCTATTGAAAGTGCTTTTAGGGCACCCATTTTGCTAGATCAAAGTCCTTTAAAGGTTAAAAGATATATTCTGCTGCGAAAGTCATTATAAAATGAGGACACTTGAGCATGTCATTGAGAGCTTTTTACCAAAACTTTCTATCTTCTCACAAGAAAAGTATATCCAGTTAACATATGAAAATTGTAAGACGTATATGTGATTATAACAGCCATTTTTCGTATTATAATATGTAAAATTTTGTAAAATTTCGGGTATAATCGTGGAATCGCTACATATCAGGAGAAACTTCGGAATCAATGCTTCGTCGGGTCACGTAGATTCAAGGCGGCAGCAGTACCCAGTTGCCGCCCATGCTTAAACCTTAGACTTTGCGCATTAAAATGGTTGAGAGATGGTTACTAAAACCTTTCTTTTACAGGGTATCTCAAGTGCAAAAGGCGCAGGCACTATAAATCCCGCTCGGCAGTTAATAAAGTTTTGCAGTTTGAAGGGAAAAGTTAGTTGACTGTTTCAATATTTATGTAGCTGTTTATCGATTTGGCGTATAACGAGTATCATTTGAAGGCAATTGACAGAGAGTTGCCACCGCGTTGGATAGTTCAATGGGATTTTGTTGCAACCACGCCTTCACGTGGCACGCCTCCACGTGGCAGGCGGCAGAAAGGAGAGGCCAGAGGGGGCAGAGGTCGAGCCCATCATAACTGTTTGACAAGCACCTGGCAGTTGGCATTGGACCGAAGACTCAATTCGTAAATCTCCAGCTGCGACCTCATTGAATGACAATTGAGGCTGTTCGCAGGAGATGCCATTGGCATTCCGGTGAACACAAGGGTTGTACGGGGTGTGTACGGGTGATGTACGATGGGTTTACGGTGGGTGTACGGGTGCTAGCACAGTGGGGCAACACTTATCAACCATTTATAAACAATAAACGGAAAATAAACAAGAAACTTTTGCCAGCATCAAATGCAGTACAACAAAATGGCCGCCAGGCAAAAAAAAAAAAATGGCTATTGAGAGGGGGTTACAGAGAGGGAGACGGAGGTAGGGATAGAGTGACAGAGACAGAGAGCAGGGTGAGAGAAGGACAAGAAGACAATGACAGGCAGCAGATAAATGGCAAACAAAATGGACGAAGGGTGCGCAAATTGATGTGCCCACAAGAGAAATAGCGGGGGGTAGGGGGCTAGCAAAGGCAGGGGTCACTGGCGGAGCAGGATGTGAAGACTCTGCTTTGAGGGGGCTTAGGGGGCTAAGAAGAGCACGACGGGTTTCTTATGGCTCTGTCAGCCAAAACATGTCAATGCGAAAAGTTTTTTGTGCGATTTCCACAAACTTATTTGCCTCATTGTTTCTGACTTCAGTGGAAGTTGCAGTCCCAAAAGCCAAAGAAACCAACTCGACTCGGCAGATACCACGTAAAAATGAAAACTGAAAGCTGAAAGTACGCTGAACAAAGGTCAGAGTCTATGTCGTTCGAGTCTGACTACAACCAAACTGCTCAACCCTTTGATGCCAACAACTACAGGGTATTTATGGATTGGAAATGACAAAACAAAGCGTAAGCAAAACAAAGGCAAGAAAAATATTTTACCGGCAGAGACAGAGACAGAGACGGAGACGGAGACAGAGAATAAAATGAGGGGTCTGCAAAGGATGACACCAACAAAAACTGAGGCGGAAGGCAGAGCAATTGGTTTGGGTTTTTGGTAGGGGGTTTGGGGCTCTAGCCCCCGGCTAGAGGGAGGAAAGTGGCCAAAGTGCGGCAAGGCAAAGGCAAAGGAAAAGGCAAAGTTTTTGCGTTAATGTTTGTTTACGGAATATGAAAGGGAAACGCGTCGAAGGAAGCGGCAAATAAAATGCAAAGAATTCCGGAATAGTGTGCGAATGCGGCGCGGGGGGCAAACAGACGGTGCCATGTTCCACACTGTGCAACAAAATCAAGGGAAATTGCTTAGAATTTGATTTTATAGGCCGACAGATACTAAAGATACAGCTAAAGATACAACTAATGACACAGCTCCACATACAGTTAAAGATACAGATACAGTTTAAGATACAGTGGAAGATACTGCTAAAGATACAGCTAAAGATGCAGCTAAAGCTATACCAAAGGATACTGCAAAATTTTCAGATACAGATTAAGATACTGATATACCTTAAGGGACAACTAGAGATACAGATTGAGCTAAAGATACAGCTAAAGATACAGTTAAAGATACAGTTGAAGATACTGCTAACGATACAGATAAAGATACAGCTAAAAATACGACTAATGAAACAACTAAAGATACAGCTAAAGTTACAGATACAGCTAAAGATACAACTAATGACACAGCTCCACATACAGTTAAAGATACAGATACAGTTTAAGATACAGTTAAAGATACAGCTGAAGATACATTTAAAGATACAGCTAAAGATACAGTTAAAGATACAGTTAAAAATACAGTTAAAGATACAGCTAAAGATACAGCTAAAGATACAGATTGAGCTAAAGTTACAGCTGAAGTTACTGCTAGAGATACGGCTAAATATACAGCTAAGGATAAAGCTATTAAAACAGCTAAAGAAACAGCCAAAGATATAGTTATAGATACAGATACACCTAAAGATACAGCTAATAATACAGCTAAAGATGCAGCTAAAGATACTGTTAAAGACACAGCTAAAGATACAGATACAGCTAAAGATGGCTAAGTATACAGCTAAAACAAACTGCTTTAGATACAGCTACAGATACAGATACAGCTAAAGATACAGCTAAAGATACAGATTGAGCTAAAGTTACAGCTGAAGTTACTGCTAGAGATACGGCTAAATATACAACTAAGGATAAAGCTATTAAAACAGCTAAAGAAACAGCCAAAGATATAGTTATAGATACAGATACACCTAAAGATACTGCTAATGATACAGCTAAAGATAAAGTAAAAGATACAGATACGGCTTAAGATACAGATACAGCCAAAGAGACAGATACAGCTAAAGGTACATATATAGCTAAAGATACTGGTAAAAAAAACTGCTATAGATACAGATAAAGATACAAATAAAGCTAAAGATACAGCTGAAGTTACTGCTAGAGATACGGCTAAATATACAGCTAAGGATAAAGCTATTAAAACAGCTAAAGATACAGCCAAATATATAGTTATAGATACAGATACACCTAAAGATAAAGCTATTAAAACAGCTAAAGATACAGCCAAAGATATAGTTAAAGATACAGATACAGCTAAAGAAACGGATACAGCTAAAAATACAGTAAAGGATACATTTATAGCTAAGGATACAGATAAAAAAACTACTATATATACAGCTAAAGATACAGATACAAATACAGATAAAAAACTATCTTTGTAGTGCGCTGTATTTGTATCTGAAAAGCATTTTATGCACATTAGTTGCGCTTTTATGAACTTGAAGTTGTCATTTCTAGCCAAGAAACTCGACGCTCCACTGTTATCCTGCCTCGTCCTTGTCCTCGTCCTGTGCATTGTGTCAGCCGCAGTTGTGGATACTTTGAGTCGCCTGCGCGAAAAATAAAACCGAAAGTGGGGAAAGGAGCTGCAAATGACAAGAATTTGTTGCTAGGCTTCGGTCCCCCCTGGCGAGTGGCGCCTCCCGACCGCCGCCTCCTGCCGGCTGCCCCTTATCTGGCTGGTGCTGCGTAGCCCCCGCCGTTTGTGGCATGTAAATATTAACTTTATACAAAATGCGACACGGTCGGACCCGGCGACTTGGAAGGCCAAAACCCCATTCGTAATGCCAGAGACAACAGCCCCAGCAACAGAAGTTGCACTCAGCGAAATAATTGACAGTCAAATACTTCGGAAATACTACTCGGCTCAGTCACATCGAGTGCAATCGCAGGGGAACTTCTACAGTTTAAGGACTCGCACTTTACTTTCAGCTATTTTCCAAGGATTTAACAACTTATTTTTTGTGTGTGTGTGTGGAAATTCTTTAGATTTCCTCAGCTCAACTGTTCTTAACCTTAAACAAGTAAGGAAGGATTACCTTCAGCTCACCGAAGATTTTATACTCTATTCGCAGTTAGCGAGAGCATAACGAATCTTGGGAGCATGTTAGATTTCAGTCCAATACGTTAGTTAACATAGGAAATATGGATAAGCCCGATATATACCCAGCTATATGGTATAGATGTCCGATCCTTATGAAATTTGATGGAGCGATATATATTGTCGAGTCTTGGGAGTATGTAAGCTTTCAGTCCAATATGTTAGTTAACATAGGAAATATGGACAAACCCGACTAAAAGTTACATGTTAGCCATATAATATTGAGGTCCGATCCTTATGAAATTTGATAGAGCGGTAGATAATATCGGATGTTGGGAGTATGTGTACTTTCAGTTCAATACGTAAGAAAACATGAGATCTATGGGCAAAACCAACTTTTGGTTATATATGATATAGAGGTCCGATCCTTATGAAATTTGATGGAGCGGTATATATTAACGAATCTTGGAAGTTTTTGAGCTTTTAGTCCAATACGTTAGTTAACATAGGAAATTTGAACAAGCCCTATTAATAGTTACATATCAGCTATATGATATAGAGATATTAACGAATCTTGGAAGTTTTTAAGCTTTTAGTCCAATACGTTAGTTAACATAGGAAATTTGAACAAGCCCTATTATTAGTTACATGTCAGCTATATGATAAAGAGATCCGATCCCTATGAAATTCGGTAGAGCGATAGATAGTACTGGATCTTGGAAGTATGTACACTTTCAGTGTAATACGTTAGAAAACATGAGATATATGGGCAAAGCCGGCTTTTGGTTACATCGCACATATATGATATAGTAGTCCGATCCTTATAAAATTTGGTGGAGCGGTAGATAATAGAAAATCTCTTTAATCTGGCAAGTATTTAGCTTTAATCATTAAGGAGATTGTTTTTACAAGTGTAAAACAAAACTCATTCCATAAATAAAAAACTTTATGCACAATTTTTGTCATAGTTTATAGCTATTGTTGTTGTTGTCCCTGGCACCACCCGCGACGAACTCGAGTTGCCCCTGTTTTATGTCCACCTCCTCCTCCTCCTCCTCGACGCCCGGCAACAAATTGCAGTCGGAGCTGGCTTCATTCAGGGCGTAATCGGATGCAACGCGGCTTAGAAGTTTCGTAATTGTTGCGATGGCTGTCACAACAACTTGGGGGAAACTGGAAGATGGCAATGGAAATGGCGAGCTACAGTTAAAGTTGCAGTTTGCCGCTCAAGAAACTGGTCAATCGCAGCAGTCCCCGAGGTGGAGAGAGTCTCAGACTCAGGCTCAGACTCAGGCATAGACAGAGGCAAGGGTAATATGCAACCATGAAATACTCTGCAGATCTGTATTTTGTGTAAGAATTGTTAATATAAAAGCAAAGCTAAGGATCTGGAAAAGTAAATTTGTATACTCTTTTTGAAGTAAATGGCATATTCACTTTGTGCTGAAGCTTGTAATGCATTGAATTAGGCATCGTAGACCTCTAAAAGTTATCTCTAGCAGGGTCAGGAGGTCAGGAGAAGATCAAAAAGCACGAATTTAACGAAAAAGTGGGTTTCTGTTGAGACAGTGAACAGTGCCTATACCATTTTTTTGGGTCTTTGCAGTGAGCAGATCTTGCAGAAACGAATGTGGCTCCAACTCACTGTAGCTGAGCGACGCGTAGTTTTGTGCATTCCGAGCGGTCAGTTAAAGACCGTTGCGTGAGCTATGCTCGACCCGCTCAAATCGAGAGCGAAGACACGATTTTAACGAAAAAGAGGGTTGCTCTGGAGACCGTAAGTAATGACATTTACATTTTTTGGTTCTTTGGAGTGAGCAGATTGTGCAGAAGCGAATGGGACTTTGAAGCTTATTAACTGAGCGACGCGCAATCTTAATCATTTCGAGCGGTCAGTTAGAGACCGATTCGCATGCTCAACCCGCTCAAATAGAGAGTAAATACACGAATGTAACCAAATAGAGGGTTGCTCTGGAGGCCCTGAAAAGTGCGTTTTCAATTTTTTGGGTCTTTTGAGTGAACAGATCTTGCAGAATCAAAGGTGACAGTAAGTCACCTCTTTACACTTATTTTGGGGCTTGGAAGGAGCGGTAATTTTTGGGTTTGACCCTATATGCTTATGCTTTAAGCTGTCGCATTACAATTTTACAGATACTTAATCCTTCCTAAATAAATCTACCAAATCGTTCCACCATATTTCTATACAGTAGCTAAGAATTTATTCGGTCGTTGGCCCGAAGTGTCCAAGCACATTATAAGGAAGTGTTTGTTCTTCAAATGGAAAATCTTAGGAAAATTAGATTATAATGTGCTTAAGCGCCGAATGGAAAGACAAGCCTTTGTTTGTCTGAAGATTTACTTTAGCTGAAATCGAATTGTTCGAATCGAATCATCCCATTAGCTGCAACTGCCAATTCCAGGGTATATCAATGGATAAGAAAACAGACTCGCTTCATTAAAGCCCAGTTATGACACTAAGCGAAAACTTGTGGAGCGTAAATTTGTTGGGTTTCCTTGCACGTTTTGCTCTTGCTCTCTCCTCTCTCTATAAGTCCCTTTCCTCTATATATGTCTCCCTTTGCTCTCCCTTCTCTCGCTCTTTGGTAGTTTTCTTTACGCTTTTGAGCACGTGTCAACGTTGCGTATGATTGATGAAGGCTGAGCCGGCCGAGCAAAACAATAACAATAACACGGCCCGGACATTGAGTAAGCATGTCAGGCACAATGATGAAATAAGTGCGTGCTCGGAGTACCAGATCCCAACCGGCGGCCAACGCCAACGGATACCCCAAAGAAAACAACCGACCAAACAACCAACCAACCCAACCAACCAACCAACCCAACCAACCAACCAACCCAACCAACCAAACTACCCAAAGCTCAATAATCGCCTGCTCCTCCACCACCCTTCGCATCGAACCTCCCTCCCGGCCAATCCCAAAAATACCTTCTGCTTGGCTTCATTAAACTGATGGCAACAGCTAATCGCATTCGCAGTTGCTGACCAAGCCGAAACTCCAAATTGATACCCATTAATGTCTTTCAATTATGTAAAATTAAGCTTGAGTTCGTCGATTGGCAGTGGCTGTTCGACTCGCAAATACCCTATAAGTGGGTTATATGATGTTTTTTGGCCTTTGACAGTTGGCCTATTTTCTAAGGGTGTGAGGAGATGCAGTGTTGTAAGGATTACAAATCTCATATAATAATACTATAATAGAAACAAAGTAAGGAAGGATTATCTTCGGCGCGTCCGGTAGATAATAACGAATCTTGGGTGTATGGGCACTTTCAGACAAATACGTTTGAAAACACGGGAAATATGGGCGAATCCGAATTTGGTAATAAGGCAGCTGTATGATATAGTAGTCTGATCCTAATGAAACTTGGAGTAGCGGTATGTAAAAACAAATCATGGGAGTGTGAAAACTTTGAGTCCAATGAGTTCGAAAACACGGGCAATATGGTCAAAACCGATTTATGGTTATAAGGCAACTACATGATATAGTAGTCCGAACTTAATGAAATTTGGTGGGGCAGTAGATAATAAAGAATCTTGAGGGTATTTTCGCTTTCATTGCAATACGTTGGGAAGCATGGGAAATATGGGCAAAACCGACTCATGGTTATATGGCTGATATATGATATAGTGGTTCCGACAAATGTGCTGACAAATAACAAAACAAGGCTATGTGCCAAATTTCATTACGATAGTTCAAAAACTGAGGGAATAGTTTGCATATATACGGACGGACAGACGGGCGGACTAACAGACGAATATGGCTCAATATGGCTCCTGACCGTTCTGAATGTAACTCAGATGCATTGCCTACTTTCGGATAGAGCGAATATACTATACAATTTTCTTCAAAAAAAGTAGAATTACCCAAAATTTTGTGCATACTACATATACAATAAAGTATGAAAAAGTGCCTCGAAATCTGGTTATAAGATATATTTTGAAATTGAATCTTAAATTTTGAAAAATATGTTGGTTTTTATCTCATTGCAAAAAACCCTGTGGGACCTGTTCTCTAAACTAAAGAGTCACTATATAAGAATGAAAAAAGATTGGTTTCATTTTAAAGGAACTTTTCCCCGCTTTTTTTTTATAGTGTATCTACCCTGTTGGCCTGACATTACGACCGAAATGAAAGCTGAATTATCAATTGAGTTTGCTCAAACATTCCATTTGAGTCGTTAAATTTGAATGTTCCTGAAAGCCTTGTACATTGGCCCATTTATAGTACATCAAATAATTAATAAATTTGTATCGATATATTTGCTTCACGCTGGAGGGAGGCGTGTTACCCCCCCCCCCCCCCCCGAACCAATTAAAAGTTTATATGTAACAGGCTGAAGAAGTCAACACAGTTTACATAAATAGGGTATATATATTCATGAACCGCTGCATTAGGCGAGGCACCTGTTTGTCTGTATATATTATGCCCAAGTTTATCAAGATCAAGTTTATTTTAAACCGATTATCGATAAAATCGATTTTCCATCAAATGGCCTTTTGAATCTATAAAGCTTTCCGCTTCAAATTTGGTATATAAAATGATGAATATAAGCTACAGAATGTAATTTTCTAAAGTTTTTAGACATCACATCATTTTTCCGGGAAGTGACGAAATGTGTATAACAGCAACAATTTGTATGCAATAGTTACGAAATTTGGTATGTGGGTGCCTGTAGACTCTTTGTAAAAAGTTGCATCCAAAAATTTTCAAAAAATTTCAATGCAATCGGATACGAAACACAGAAGTTATTCCCAAAAGTGTGAAAAATTGACATATCTGGACGACGGCTGAATTTCAAAAAAATAGTATCGAAAAGGCAGATTTTAATCCATGAGAAACCTCTACTATTTGATTACCCAGATTTTACTGTCAAGTAGTATTCATTTCCAATCGTCGGAGTCAAAAGTAAAAAAAAAACTTTTCCGAGAATTTCGAAAATAACCAAAAACGTTAATAAAGTCGCGTTTAGTCAAGGTTCGTCGGAATGAATCCTCTGAAGC
>JBANCY010000999.1:0-15858 GCA_037040045.1 Phorticella flavipennis | reverse complement strand
TGACCTGAGCAGGAATCGAACCTACGTCTCTTTGTTTGGCAAACCAGTGCGCTATGCACTGGGCTACCGAGACCCCCAATTCAAAAATAAACTGATACTATATATATCCCATATCCATTCTATCTGGGCACAATGTCTTTGCCATCATAGAAATAAAGTGAATCTGGCCAATCCGCAAATCTACTGAGAAAAGACTCGTTAAACGGCTCATTTTATGCTCCATGGAATAGTCTATATATGAATGAAAAATCTCTTAAAGATGATATATGTGAAGCTGATGTTGAAATTTATATATTTTATTTCGCAATATAGAGAATCCAAAATTTTTTTTGCATAGTGCTCCAATGTCAATAACTCGAGAAAGGATTACAAATAACACGTCCAGATTTTATTTTTAATAACTATGATATCTATCAAGAACTTATAGATTTAGCTATTTTGACAAAAAATTACAAGCAATAGAAACTTTCAACTCGTAGAGGATGTCAAACCATGATACAAAATTTCAATATTTTGTATAATCTATGTAAAATCATATCAATATATACCCTGTTTTTTTTTTAAGAATTTTTGCAGTCTAAATAACTCTGCTAGCTTTCTGTTGGTTCATAGGGTATCCAAGCAGCTGTGTTTTTAAACCCTGATACCAATTGAAAATTGGTATGAAGGGTATAATAAGCTTGTGCAAATGTATGTAACAGGCAGAAGGAGGCGTGTCAGACTCCATAAAGTATATATATTCTTGATCAGCATCAATAGCGGAGTCGATTAGCCATGACCGTCTGTTTGTCCGTCCGTGTGAACGCATTGATTTTCGAGATTATAAGACTAGAGACTTCAAACTTGGCATGTAGATTCGTGTATACAATACACATATCAAGTTTTGAGATTTCAATGATATCACGCCTCTTCGCCCGATAATCGATGAAATGGTTTTTCGATAAAATGCTCATAACTTTGCCATATATGGAAGTATCGGCTCCAAATTTAGTATATAGAATCATAATAAGAAACTGCAGAATTTCCCAAAATTTTGGTACACCTCTCTATTTTCTCGAAAAGTGACAAAATATGTATAGCCGCCACAAATTTTATGCAAGAGTCATGAAATTTGGTGTGTGGGTGCCCATAGATACCATGCAGAAATTGGAATCCAAATTTGTTTTCATCCTAATTTTGTACCCCCTAAAATTTCAGAACGATCGGATCATAAGCAACGAAGTTAAAAGACTCGAAAGTGAAAATATGCATTATGTTACCCGGTGTCTAAACGATTATAGCTAGAGGCACGAAATTCGGTATGAAGGATCTCATAGATGATGCTCTCTCCTCAGCAAATCAAAAAATTCGATAAAAGGTGTAATTGTTTGATTTAAAACAAGATTTTCTCCACAATGTATTTTAAGTTTACCCTAGAAGTTTCAAAGTAATCGAATAATAAACACAGAAGTTTTTCGCAAAAGAGTGTAGAAATTCATCTATGGGCGCCGACTTCAGTGTGTCTGTGTGAACGAATGTTACGTTATTCCTCGACTGGGAACAGGGTATACCAGCAGTCGAGCAACCTCGACTGCCGCACTCTATCTTGTTTTGATTCTAAAGATGCTTTTTTTTCTTACACTCAAAATGTGCTGCATTGTTAGCATGTGTCAGTGTATGTTGTGTGTGTGTGTGTGTGTGTGTGTGTGTGTGTGTGTGTGTGTGTGTGTGTGTCTGTTTGTAAATTTTTGTTGTATAAATTGCGTTGGGAATAAGAATTGAGTTCTAAAGAGATTTAATGGTGTGCTCGCCATCTCGCTCGCACACTCCCCGAACGTATCTGCCAGTTCTCCTCCAACTTGCCCAAAACTTGCCGACTTCCCAATATCCCAGTACAGTCCACAAGTAGATTTCAGTTTCCATTGTTGGCCAAAAACGAAATGCAACAACAATAACAACAACAACATCAACAACAAGAAGAACAACAAGAAGAACAACAACTCTTAAGCTTGCATATATCTCATATGCCGGGTCTGAGCTTCTTGGTATTTTTCAGCTCGTTTTCAGCTGCAACGAAATGGACTTTAAAGCATTTTGACATTGGCTTTTGTCAATTTTGCATTTCCGTTCTCCATCGTCCGTCCGATGAGGATGAACCGAACCGAGCAGCCCCTCGAGCAACGTTTTGTGTTATTAATGAAGACGAAATTCCATAGAAGAAACTCTCTCTCTCTCTCTCTCTATCTCTCACCCACAACGGAAGTGACAACTAGGCATAGCTTAATTTGAGCATTTCTCTTGGACAATAAGTGGTAAATGTTTTGGGGGCTTTGTCTGGGATTTCAGTGCACACATAATTGAAATCTCATAAACGTGGCCAAAGTGTTCAGAAAATTGCCGAAAATTGATAAAAAAAAAAAGAATACCTCAATTGTTGAACAATTATGGTGCAAACAGATTGAAGAAACTCAACAGATTTTTGTGATATTCTGTTGAATTTGCTATGGAGATAGAAGCGTTCTCTGAAATCATATCGAGAATGTTGAAGTGGTCCAAAAAGGTATTGAATCAACAAAGTCTGTTTGTACATCTGCATGTCAATCTATAAGTCTATCGGTGTGACTATTCGTCTGTCAAAACGGCTAGCTCGGACCACTATATCATATAGTTTAGATATACATATAATTCCATTTTCATTATATTTCTCATGTTTATTCAGCAATAAGATTGGAAGTTATTATACAATTAAAGTTTCTTATTATCTATTACTCCACCAAATTTCATAAGGATCGGACCACTATATAATTTGGTTACCATTTAATTGAATGTTTTGACATTTTTTTGAAGTTTGTGAATTATATGAAACAGCCTTGTCCGAGGACTAGGAACTAGATATAGCTATGGACTGTGCTGGGCTTCGGGGCCCGCGAGCCTCTATCCAAAAATTTGGCGTGGCGTGCCTCACGTTTAGTTTTAGTATATTGTCGGGCGGGCTCGAAAGCGCGAAATGCCCGATAGGCTGGAAAGTCCCAGTACGTTCTTTACCCAAAGAAACCTACAAAATCACGAAAAGTGTAGAAATTTTATAGTTATCGAAAGCAACTCTTACCTTCAATGTCGAATATTACAAATAATGTCAATAGTATTGGAAATGCTTAACTACAATGATGTTTTTTGAATATAATCGATATATCGGTAATTTCGTCGAATTTTCGGTAAAAATAACCGTTAATTTAAAAAGAAAATCGGTCACAAAACATATTTTCATTTTTGATCGTGCCTGGTCGGTCCATGCTGTATGCCGATATGTGCCGATTCGGGCCTTCTTTTATATTATTTTGTGTGGGGGCGTTTTGAACCTCAGAACATAAGACCGCGCCCATATCTACTAGGCACAACTAGGGACTGCAAGACGTCGGTTAAGAATAAACTTTAGACGACATCACGCTCAAGTTCTCCTAAAGAGTATTTTGACTTAAGAACACCCCTTTTAAGTTTCATGTGCCCATATTAACTTTTCATAGTCAAAATTCATAATTTGTATTAAATTCAAAATATTATATTTACCACTTCCGATCAGATTAAGTTGGTGAATAATTGTATTGGTATACGGATAATTATATATAATAAAAATAAGAAAAACGGGTTTTTGAATCATGATAGCATGACCCTCCTAGGAGAAACTAGGTTGTGGCGCAGGATTTCAAATCCACCCCTTAAAAAATCTTCAGTGAAGGAAGCAGATATAAAGACATGCTTCATGCTGTGACCCTATGGCGTTGTTATGGCCATATATTAATAATACAATCTATACGAAAGCTTCGAAAACAGTATGAAATCCCGGTGTGCCAAAGTTAAGCCTTCCTGGCTTGTTTTCATTGCATGCTATAATCCATCTAATAGAATAATAAGATCTAAAATTGGTTGGTTTTGTTAAACATTTATGTTTATAGCAATTAGTTATGCAGATTCAGTCAAAGATTCGACTTAATTACAAATAACTACCAAGTCATTTGAAACCATCAAAGCTTAGTTCCTTCAGCTCCCTTTCGTCAATATAAGCATTGTACAGGTCGGTCTTGCATTCGTCTGGAACGGCCGGATCAAATATCATATCTTCATAGGCCTCTTCTATTTCTTGCCTTGTGAAACTATCTTCAAATGGTTCCACATGGTCGTCAAGACTCCCATTCAAATCGCCGCACGCAATGAAGGGTACCAATCTGCGATTCACCGCCGAGCCAGTCTTGCGTGACAGGGCCCTTATATCATCTCGTGCCGGATCGATAATCTGCGGAATATAGCCAGAGGGCAGACGAAAGCCAGTGCAGACAACGAACGCTTCATTAGTCGATGGACAAGAGCTGGGCGGCTTGAAGATATGACAGCGCTCGAAGAATGTGGACATTTGCGCGCTCAGCAAGAAATTATCCTGTTCCTTGAATATTTTGGCGACAAATCTTCCTCCAGTTTCCACGAGAAATGTAACCATACTCAGGGCTGAGACAACGAACTGCTTCTGCAGGTGCTCGTCCCTTTCATCGACACCGGCTGTATCCACTGCACCGTCGCACACAACCAACTGGGCCTTCATCTGAGAATCGTGCCCGAAGTGTGCTAAGATGCCCTTCGCAGTGCTCTCCTCTGTGACATCCCCTTGCAAGGAGACAACACCCGGAATGGGTGCCGTTTGCTGCAAACCCACCGCAACGATTTTCACCAAGGATTTCTCATCTTCGGTGAGGCAACCTTCCAGAAGCCTACGGGATAAAACCTTCGTCCAGCTGCCAGATGCAGCGCACAGATCAACTGCACGGTGTACGCCTCGGAAGATTTCAAACTGCTCGTCGATTTCCAATAATTTGAATGCGCTACGTGCTCGACAATCGTCCACCTTATCCAGACAATGTTTCGAGGTTTTGCCCATGGTGCGCTACGAAATATCAAATTAAGGAATTAAAATAAGAAAAGAATGAAGAAAACAAACAAGATATGCTTGGATATTTCGAACTGTCAAACTAAACTGAACTGTCTGTCAGATATTTCTGAAAGCACAGAGCCTACTTGACTCAAAAAAACTTAACTCATTTGAAATTTTGAACAAAACCAAGTATCGTCAACGCACTTTAGAAAATTTTACCATTTTCCCTCTTTGGAAAGAATTAATTTTAAGAGCTTTTTTTTTTAAATATATTCCAAATTAGGGGCCTCGGTAGACAAGTGGATAGCGCAATGTTCCGTCAAACAAGAGGTGCGAGTTCGAGTCCCACTCATTTCGATAGTCATGACCCTCCTAGAAAAACTAGGTTGTATCGTAGAATTTAAAATCCACCCACGTTTTTGAGAACAACCGCATCAAAAGATTCTGTTTCGTTTTGGACTCTTTAATTTTTTTCGCAATATTGGAAATATTTCCCATAGTGCCATTGGGGCAAACATCACTTCCCTCCGCCCCAGCTAGCAACACACTCAATATCCTAACCCAAGCTCAGGATTACTTGTTAACACACATGTTCCCGAAAGTAGTTATTAAATTTTGAACCTAACCAAAAATATCTCTCCAAAAATATATGATATGACAATTTTTCAGTTAAAAGCAAAAGTTTTAGCAGTTTCGGAACCACAGAATTTACACTCATATTTTGAGAACTTTCATTTGAATTTTTAATATTTGTTCACCCTAGTCGCTGGGTGGCCATTTTAATTGTCAGCTGCCGTTCCCCAGACCCTTAGGTCTGTCCGGGAAAACATATTCAAAACAAAGATAATAAAATGTGTTTTTTTTCGGTGGGGGGCAACAGCCCACAGCTGATTTCCTTGGAGACAAATTAGCCAGCAGTTGACACCAAAAAGAAGTAGCCACAAATGTTTTGGGCTTCCTTGTTTCTTTTTGATATTTTATTTAAAAAAAATTTTTTTTTGGTCGGGGGCTAGTTGGGGGTTTGGAAACATTAATAAAGTTGTCAGGTCGAATGTCGACGCTGAGAACAGTTTTGCATTTGTCTTTATTAAAGCCGCAGTCGCAGGGAAACTGGAAGAACCGAGTTCCGAAAACCGCTTGGGGGCAACGTCGAAATATTTCAGGCGGTGTCCATGTGATGACTGCGATAATAAAGTGAAGCTTAAAAAGAGAAATGGTTCGCTGCTCGGAAAAAAGGTATATTAATGAAGTTTTTGCCAAATGCTGGCAGCTATATATACTATATATTTGATTCTTTAATTAAATTGAATTTGATTTCAGACAAGTGTTGTGTCAGTATAATTGATGGAAAGCTGATACAATGAGGCCTAGAAAGTGGCTTTGACATTGTAAATTTACGCTTTAAAGATATGATTTAAATCTGTTTCACGTCGTGCGGACAGATACTATAATGTAGTGGTAAATGTTTGGAAGAATTCTATATAAATTAACTTCTGTAATCATTGATCCATTGTATTGAAATTTTCAGTTTAGTTTTATTGCATGTAAATGTATAAACTTGATAATAATTGCACTTCTTATGTAATTTTTGTGATGAAAATAAAAGTACCATCATGCGATTTCCGGAGTAATAGATTGGTCTATACAAATATAAGCCGTATTCGATGAGCTGCTGAGACCGAACGAGACGAGGGAGGTAAACCCACGACGATTGATGCGTTTGAGCCGAGGCAAGAAAAACGTCCGCAATTTTCTGATAAGCATGACAATGTGGTTTTTCAGCACGACAACGCTTGACCACATGTTCGTCGGTTTGGTAAACACTTCGTTGGGAAGTCTTACCCATATAGCCCAGACATTGTTCTGATTGCTTCTGATTACCATTTTTTCCGATAGATGGCTCATGGCCTGACAGACCAGCCTTTCTCCAATTATGATGAAGTCAAAGAATGGATCGATTCATGAATAACAGAAAAAAAAAGCACAAAGTTCTTTAGACGCGGAATCCGGGAGTTGCAGGAAGGATGGAAAAAGGAAGGGGCCAGCGATAGACAAAATGTTCTTGTTTTGTGGTTCCAACAAGCTTGAAAATTATTGGTTCTGTAATACGGAAGACGTGTCGAGCAAGGTATTATTTAGTTCCGGGGCTCTCATTCCCATTGCCACAAATTAATTTTAATTTTTAAATTTAAATAGGATGAAAACAAATCTTCAAAAATGTGCCATATTCTATACTATAGTTCTATTCTTGAACTCAGGATTCACAGCATATTAGTAATATTCAGGTTTGGACAATGTATTGTTTATTATTCCATTGCATCTTTAATCAGGAAGAACACTGAACATATTTCCTCCAACTATAATGGGCGAATACCCTAGCACTTTGTTAGTCATCATATTGAGCTCTATTCAAAGAGCCCGCTGCAGCTGCAGCAGCACCACTTGAAAATTTGCCGAGCACAAAGGAGATTTCAACGCTCCGTCGGCTCATTCAATGAACGACTTCATTGTGCCCGGAGTATCCTGGCAACGATATCAGTTTAATTAAGTGCAAACTGTTGGGGCAACTCGTCGAGAGATTTTCACTTGTCTATGACGATGCCTATTAACGTGAGCTCGATTCACTGCGGAAATCTCCTTTTTGGCACGAAAGAAATGCAGTGAAATGGAAGCGTGCCTCTAGGAAAAACCCCAGCTGAAGTGGCCCCGGACTTAGAGCAAGTACCACCCTGTAACTGTGGCAAGATGCAGAGTGGTGTCAAATACTATAGATTACAATAGAGCGTCATACTGAGTTGTTCTGGTCACGCAGGTGGAAAGCATCAAAGCTGCCCAATTTCGACCCATATTTGAGAATTTCAAATGAAACTGTATAAAAGACAAAGAATCGAAACTATGGGATAGAAATAAGCATTTCAATAGTCAACTGGAAGAAGTTGTTGCCTACTTTTAGGCGCCTTCGACATTGGCTTCCGCCGAATAAGAGGAACTCTTTGTAGACTTCTATATTGTATTTGTAAAAGCTTGTTTATTTATTTTTCTTAGAGTAATAGGTATACTTATTTACCACTTTTCCACAAAATTTTGAAAATTCTACGAGGAAAAATGCAAAAGTAATCGATGCCAAAATTGGCTAAGTATGTTCTGTAAACAAGCTGATTTTACTCTAATAGTACTCTTTTCACTTTCTGCAGAAGTTTGTTGTAAACCCCTAAATGATTAGAAGAATTGGGTTACGTCTATCTCGTGGTGCATTTATCCGCCCATCAGTATATATGTCAACTAATCCCACAGACTTTGCTGCGCACTGCGTTTCTCTTTCCTGTGGCGATCCTAAAATCTTTTGGGAAAGTATCGAAAATGCTCATTTTATGCGATAACAAACATTGATATCGGAAAATATCGATAAACCACCACATCTAATTTATATGGTGTTATGTACATAACTTTCAGCATGGCTCCAACAAGTGCTTTAGATCTAAAAATGGTTCCGAGCCCGTGGAACACCATTTCTTCTGGGCTGAAGTACATTTGAGTCGGGTCGTTGCTTGTTTTAATGCTATTTGCGATGAAAGGGAAAAGCAACCAAAGGCGCTCATTGAGCAAACCAACTGACACAGCCACTCGGTAAACGCAGCGCACTATGCACACAGCCGGAAACCAACCGACGCCCATTTTCCCATTTTCCCACTTACCCGTTTCACCGGTACAGCGTTTCACCGTTTCCCCAAGCCACTTGAAGCCCCCCCTTCAGACCTTCGTCGACCACACACAATTTCAAAGGTTGCGTTGCATTTCACGTGCTGCGCTGATTCCGTAATGATTTGTTCTCCGGGGCTAGAAAGAGAGCCAGGCAGTTGAAAAGAAAGCGAGAAATGAAGAGCCGGAGAAAGGGAAAGTAAATGCTAAATGTTACTTCAGATAATGGTTTGTATTTTTATAGTTAATGAAATTACCAGCTGACATTTTGCAGCATATGCTAATTTTTTTTGTCTCTTATAATTATCCTTTGTTGTAGTTGAAACGTGACAGATATATGTTGCACTTATGCCTTGTCTCGCTTTGTTGCATGCAACAACAGTCAAACAAAGCTGAGTATCGAATTGCATCTTCAATTCTTCTGTCTACGAAATTTTAGGAGAGGATACGTCTTTCACTCTAGGTTGTGACTCAGTTGAATTATTTGTTCTCTTCTCTTTGTCAAGGAAGACAGACTATCCTGGATCAGTTTGAGTTGGTTTACCTGAAACAACTTTTTACAGCCTGTATATGATATGCCCGCAGTTGAAGACATATTGCTAAATATGCTAATACCATCTTATTATTATATGGCCATAAAAATCCTTTCGGGTCAAAACCTGAAGCTCTATTTTCGTCTATTTTTGCTTCCTTCACTGAAGAACATTTTTATGTGAGTGGATTTCAAATCCTACGCCACAACCTAGTTTTTCTAGGAGACTAATACCATCTTAGCCAGAGGAAAATCTGTATCTACTGCTACAGACCACCTCCAACTGAGCCTGCTGCAGGAACATCGGGATAAGCCCCGATAGGTGTGGAACGCTTACATATACGCTCAGAAAGGAAACCACAACAGGAGTATTCCTTCATGGTTAGCACTTAGCCCAAACGGATTTTCAAGTCACAGTCAAATTTTGATAAAAGCAGAGCATTCAAATCCAAAATTCCGCCAAAAATGTCTTGCAAAAAGCTGCCAGATAACTGACCTAGGCAATCACATAATGAAGCTTGCGAGAAGATTACTTAAGAAGAGATGAGAATAGTATTTGGATTCACTCTTCAAAACTGCAGACTGTCCCTAAAAACTCCAGTTGCTCCATTATTTTTTCAAAAATCTAAAAAATATTTAGAAAATTTGATTATTTTCAGCTGTTTTTCAGGCCACACACGAATTCTAAAACGTTGCTGGGAATCGTGTGGGCGTGGCCAGTCATGTGTTCAACGCCCACAATCTCAAAGTTATACCAAAAACAGAAACAGAGAAGTAAAATAAAGGCAAAGCCAAAACGGCAACAACAACCAACTGGCAAATGATATTTGAGCTTGGGGTTGGGTTCGGAGGGAGCTGGGGACTTGGGGGTACCCGTGGAGCTCAAACTTTTGCGTGGAAGACGATTTAATGCATACAAAATGATTTACACGCCGCTGGCCAAAAATAATACTCGAGCAGGTTGAAAAAGAACTGCGAACGCAGGTTAGACGAGGTGGGAGGAGGAGGGGGATACGAGGTGCTTTCGGAGCCACCCAATTCAAGCCCCTAACCCCTAGCCCCTAACTCCGTCCCCCCAAAACGCACGCATATGCCGCTGCAGACTGCAACAGACGCAGTGGCACACGTTGTCAACGAACCCAGCCAGAGACTGCTATCTGCCTGGGTCTGGCCCGGCCCGGCCCGGCCCGGCCTGGTCTGGTCGGGTCGGGTCGAGTCTGCTCTGGTCTGGCCCGGTCTGTCCTGGTCTAGGCTCTGCTTTTTTGTGCTTGGCTTGCAATTGCTTTTGGGTCTTACTCCGGGCGCCATATAATCAGCAACGCAGCAGCGCTGAAAAGTATGCTACAGTTTTGCCAGTGCGAAAAAGAGAGAGTGCCAGAGTGTTCGTGCCTGGGCCCGTGCCTGGGCCTGGGTCTGGGTGTGGGCCTGGGATGGCGCCTGTGCCTCAGCTTAGGCCTGTGCAGCAAAACCCAAACTGCCTGGCCTGGCTGCCATCAAGCTAAAATCTCTGATGATACGAAATCAACATAAACAACGGCAACAGCAACAGCAACAAGAGTAACAACAGCTATGGGCTTATGGGGTATGCCCTGTGTTTCCAAAGGGGGCTCTGACTGGGGGGCTTTATGGCACAAAAGCAACTGCAAATAGGGTTAACAGCCAGTGCAATTTTCATATTACCCAGCAGCTAGCAGAGTGTTGTTGTTGCTGTTGTTGTTGTTGCCCCAACACGCTGCACGTCCCGGCCAATGCTCCAACTTTTTGCCGTGTGTTGGCGTTGGTTCAGAGATGCGACCTCGTGAGGAGTTCGTTGAACGGATTCTAGCTAGTTTTAAACAGCTGCCAAGAGATACATTTCTATTATGAACACAGCTATACATATATACCATATACTACATATACACGCACTGGTATATATGTATACATACCTATATATGATACATATATGTGCCAGCTCCTGCTCCAGCTCCATCTCCATATATGGGTAATTGTTGCAGTGGAGCAACCAAGCATGATGACACTCACAGCAAGCGCTCCCCCAAGTCTAACAGTATTTATATTAATTTCATTTAACAAATAAAATCCTGCTAAGAAATATGCCCAGTAACAAAAAGTTCCTCAAAAAAAAACTGTAAGAAGATTACAATCCCTAAAACTGATATACATTGTTATCGATTATAGTCCTTACAAAGAAAATGGTCCATTCACTTTCTGCTGAAATTTGTAATGCATAGAAGAAAGATCCGCAGAACCGGATCATTGTATTATATAAAGTAGCTACGGGCTTGGCTATATTCCCTAAATTCTCTAAATAATATGAATATCAGTTTTATATGTTTCAATTTAACTTTCGCATTTATGGAGCTGACTCTTCCAAATGGTACGTTGGGTTTATAACCTTACAAACTGCAGCATTGAATCGCCAAAAATTTTGATACACCTCTTAATTTTTCCGATAAGTGCCAAAATGTGTATAACTGTGTCCGTCTGAATGAACGCGCCGATCTCGGAAACTACAAAAGCTACAGACTTCAAACTTAGCATTAAGATCAGTGTATAACATCCGCAGTACGAGTCGATAAAACGATGTTCGATAAAATGGACATAACTTTGGCATTTATATACCAATCGACACCAAATTCGGTAAATAGGGTCATGATTAAAAACTGCAGAATGAAATTTTCCAAAAATTTTGATACACCCGTCCATTTTACCGGAAAGTGACGAAATTTGTTTAGCAGTCACAATTTTTATATAAGAGTCTTGAAATTTGGTATGTGGGTGTCCATAGATACCACACAGCATATGGCATCGAAATTCCGCCCAAATTAGATAAGTGCTTATGATGTAATCAACCAATCCTGAAAATTTCATAAGGATCGGATCATAAGCACTGAGGTTATAAGACTCAGAAGTGGTCGAAAAATGCCTTACATCATCTGGCGGCTAAACGTTTCTAGCTAGAAGCACGAAATTCGGCATGGCGATTTGCATAGACGCATTTTCTCAAATTTCACGCCTGTCTCGCTCCCAAATCACAAAAAATTGATAACAGGCGTAATTTTTTGTTTTCAAACAAGATTTTTAACGCAATTATTTTAAAATGCATTTTGAACTTATTCTGAAAGTTTCAAGTGGATCGGATAATAAACACAGAAGTTATTCGCAACAGAGTGTAAAAAGTCATATATGGAGAGGCCGGCTAACGCAGAATTGACTCTAGCGCACGCTGGATAACGGTAGAAGTGGGTCTGTGTATGTGCGTAACGGTATTAAGCGATTCTGACTTCATTACACTGTTGGGATCAGGGTATCTCGTAGTCGAGCTCACCCAACTAGAGCTTTCTTACTTGTTGTATATGCATAATTATAGTTGTTTGTGAGAAATGCTTGCAGTCTTATACGGGTGTGTGTGTGGGTGTGTGTGTGTGTGGGTGTGTGTGTGGGTGTGTGTGGGTGTGTGTGGGTGTGTGTGTGTGTGTGTACAATTGGACTAACGTAATTGTCATTTTGATGCTGTTGTTGTTGTCTCAATTTTCATTTAATTTGAATAGTTTCGACTTTAAAACTTTTTGCTGTGTGCACAGTGGGCTCTGTGTGTGTATATTTGGATCAATTTAAATTGATGTGTGTGGGTGTATCTCTGTGTGTATATATATATATATATGTTTGTTATATTTCAACACTCATATGCATATTTTACGAGTCCAAGCTCGGATGTGTGAGCATTTTGTTTATGACCATTCCGGACGAGGAACGTCCGACTCGAAGCACTCTAATAGACGCACATTCTCAGTTCTTAATGCCTCTGATTCTGCCAGAGTTTTGTTGTTCTTGTTGCTGTTGCTGTTGTTGTTTTTGTTGCTTTTTAAGTAGTCTTTACTTAAGTGAAATACACGACTCAATGGGGATTACTTGGCATGGCTGAGTACTCGTTAAATTGCATATGTGCTATGGGTTTACGCATTTGCTAAAATTCAAGCTCTGAGCAAAATGTTACAGATTTACTCCAGACTCTCCTTAACTAAGTCTCCAGTCCCTGCTCTACTCTCCCTGCTCAACTCGTTGCAATTCAATCAATTCATATTTTCTAGCTGGAGTATTCAATTACGATTTTTATACCCTGATTCCAATTGAAAATTGGTATGGAGGGTATAGTAAGTTTACTATCGCCTCCAAATTTGGTATATTGGGTAAAAATTAAAAACTGCAGACTGCAATTTCCCAAAATTTTGATACACCCCTCCCCCCTTTTTCCCGGAAAGTGATGAAATGTGAATAGCAACCACCAATTTTATGCAAGAGTCATAAAATTTGGTATGTGGATGTCTATAAGTACCACACAGAAAATGGTATCCAAAATTTTTTTCCATCCTATTTAAGTCCCCAAAATTAGATAAGTGCTTATAATGTCTACACTCCTTATCATAATAGTTCGACTTACAAAAAAACATTTTAATGGCGATATCATCAACCAATCCTGAAAATTTCAGAACGATCGCATCATAAACAACGAAGTTATAAGACCCAGAAATGCCCGAAAATGTGTGTAACGGTATTAAGCGATTCTGACTCCATTGCACTGTTGGGATCAGGGTATCTCGTAGTCGAGCTCACTCGACTGGAGCTTTCATAGTTTTTTTTCCTTATACTTTCCTCGCCTGCCACCTTTAACTTTCTTTGGCACATATGTTTCCTTCAACTGCATGAAATAACTTTTTAGTTTCTGTACCAATCGTTCTGAAATTTGTAGTATATATTCAGAACATTATCTAGTTTATAAAATCAAAATTTGCCGGTCGTTAAACCAAACGATGCCTCTTAAATTATGTATAATAATGCAGTAACTAATTTTTAAGCAACGCATTATGCACTATATGTGCTTCTATACCTTCCTCTAACTAAGTCAAAGTCATCAAATATTTCCACAAGTATCCCTAGGCAGCGACCCTAAACAATGCGTGCAGTCGCTAGCTTTTGCCCCATACAACTTGGTGTCCTTTTGAACACATGTTCAGCTCTCACAAATGTATTGAATAGATTTTACCTTACGGTCATTGTCTTGAGGGCGTATTCGATTGGAATATCCGTAACAATAGTTCGACAAGCAACAAATGTTCGACCAGCTGAGCATTCTGTCCAGATGTTACGCCAATGGGCTTTGGATGAAAACGTGAAACTGCACACAAACAGCTTGAGGTCATTTTAGACAGAAGGCTCAAGTTCAACCAGCATATGGCATCGATTTAGTAAACTCTTGTGGACGACAATTGTAACCAGAAGCTGGGAAATCGAAATTTCAATGGACATCAAATTCTGATTAATCAACTTTATTTGAAAACATTGGCATCTATATATATAGCTCTGACCTAGCTTAAGTTAACAAATAATTTCATTTCTAATAACAAGTTTAGTATTTGTGTTGATTTCATATGGTCACACTGTTTATTTTGAAAACCAAAAATCCCTTAACTTGGTGTTTGCTTTTAACGTAAGCGATTTTATTCATAAATCCTACAATTTTTCTGTAGCTTTGAACTATTTATTATGAACTCGAAAACTTGGACCTCCTCCTAGAATAGAGTTTTCAATGTACTATTTTTTCTATGCACTTTGGAAATATATAATGTTTGACATCCTTGGGTTAGTTTATTGGTTCGCGTTCTTCTTAAGTATCTTGAGCTCTTTGAGCTGTTACTAGGTCCTTTTCTCCTTAGCTGTACACCATACTACTACCATGCTACTACGTGTTTTTCAAACTTTAGGTAAAATTTTTAATGGAAACAGACCTAGATTGAAAACACAGAACCTTCAAATTATGCGTGAGAATAAGAAATATCAAACAAATAATGTTTTTTTTTTTTTTTTGAATCCTAGATTTGGTTGGACAATTTCTTGGAGCCGGTGCAGGCCTGGACAGGTGCTATCTATGAGCACCTACTTACACACCAAGTTTCATAACCCTAGATGCAAAACATTTCGTAATTTTATCATTGGGCGTAGAATGCAAATTAAAAATAAACTTGATCTTTTATGGGAAATACGGATCTTCATGTTACGAAGATCTTTGCAACAAAGAGGCGGATAGACAGGGCTATCACGACTCGGCTGGTAATACGGATCAAGAATATATATACTTTGTACTTTCTTTATTTACTTATTATACCATTCATACCAATTTTCATTCTGGGTATAAAAGAATGAGTTTCTTTTGAAAACATTGTTTTTTTTAAGGAAACATGTTCTCACCTATATTTACAATATATTGACAATGGCCAAAGTGAAATTCTTGGAATTTTTACCAACATCAATATCATCAGTTCCTTCACTTAATCTTTTACTCAACTGAATGATTGAATTTCGTCTATTTTAAACATTTCCCCAGCATATACAAATTTCGAAATAGATTGCATTATAACTAAAACTAAAATCGGGGCCTCGATGGACCAGTGGATAGCGCACTAGCCCGCCAAACAAGAGATGCGAGTTCGAGTCCCGCTCATGTCGATGGGCATGACCCTCCTAGAAAAACTAGGTTCTGGCGTAGGATTTGAAATCCAACCGCGTAAAAAAGTTCTGTTCAGTGAAGCAAGGAGAAATAAAGGGAAAAAAGTGCTTCAGGCTTTGACCCAATGGGGTTGTTATGGCTATATAATTATTATTATTATATGGCCATTACAACCCTTTCGGGTCAAAACCTGAAGCTCTATTTTCCTCTATTTCTGCT
>JBANCY010000998.1:0-15890 GCA_037040045.1 Phorticella flavipennis | reverse complement strand
CCGGTGTTGAGGAGTACCACATTCAGCACCGCAAAAGCTTCGAGCAGCACTCTCCCTCTGGGGGTGGTTCTATTGCTGACCCATTCAATTGCCCAGGAATTGAAATCTCCGGGAATTAAAACGGGAGTGCGACCTCTGGCATCGTTGGCTATGTCCTCTACAATCGTTTCGAACTCACCGAGGGTATACTGGGGGCAAGATCGATATGTAGGTCGCGTATCGTCTGATCTAGCAGGTCTTGGGCTGCTTTGCAATGGTTTACTGCTTTCGCAAAGTACGGGCATGACCTACTGCTCGTACGGTGTGCTGAGCTTTTTGCTCCCGCTCTCTTGCACACAATGCAGCATGGAGCTTTGGAGCAGCACTTGGAGCAGCACTCTTCTCTATAGTCGCCTATTCGATACGAACCTTCTCCGCCGATATCATTTCATCTATTTCCTTGGAGAGGATCATCGAGGCGGTCTGTGTTACACCATAGCCTTTCCGCAACTTAATTGGCTATTCCGGTAGTGAGCCGCAGATTGCATGGATTGCCTCCAGGATCTCGCTGGTTGACGACCATTCGGGGATGTCCCTGATTTTCAAAGGGATTGATGATTGACTTTCTCTGTGTGGGTAGTTACAGTGGCTGCATCACCAACCACCTTCTGAACTGCCAGCTGCAGATTAGCAGTGTCCTCACTAGCTGCTTTGTTCATCTGCAGCAGAATCTCTTCAGCAGCTGAACGGCGCACTCCATTGACGCTCTCTTTCAGGTGTTGCAGATCTTTGTTCGTTCACACGGAGGCCAGAACTTTCGCGTACTCCTACGGGTTGTTGCGTCGCACTTTAACTGCTTTAGGTCGAGCTCTCTGACCCAGTGGACGCTTGTCCTTGGCCTTCACCGTCTGCCATTTTCCCTCTGTAGACGGAGTTTTGGTTATCGTAGCACCTTTCTTGCCTCGCTTCTGTATTTGCGGGTTTTCCTTTGTGGACTACGGTGAAGATTTGCTTACCGGCACTGGCCCCGCTTTCAAGCTTCACTTTCTCCTTACATTTACAGCTTCTTCATTTTCGCCAACGAGTCCTTCATATGCTGGTTAATGTAGCGTACAACAATACCTACTGCGTTATGGAGGATCACTTCATCCAGCAGGTCGCCAAGCTCCTTGAGCTGTTCCTGGGGGACTCTGCTGCTTGTCCTTAGCTTTATCGGAGGCGTTTCTCTCCCAACCGTCCACGGCTGCTATGTTCCCAGTTCCTCTTCAACGTTTCGTTGTACTCGTTTGCTGCGAATACGAACCTCTTTTTGTAGCACTCATGGCGGTGTTTTCTGCATGCTTGTGCTCCTCGGAAAAGACGGTATCGGTTCGTTCCTCATCATTGAACCGCGCCTATCGGCAGTGTTGATTTTTTGGTTCAGTGAGTGAGGTCACGAGTGTTGATTATTTTCCTTATGAGAGCCAAAATTCGCGCGGCCAACTTAATGGCGACAACTATTATGGATTCTCCAAGACTTGCCAGGTTTTAATAGGACGGACGCAGCAAAGATATTAATCCTGCAGCCATTTCTGCTCGAAAACACATGGCCGAAATACTTCTACTGCCGGCCCAAAACGTCAAATCCATCTCCATATCCAATATCCCATAATTGAAGGCTTACTGATCTCGGCTTTAATGTAGCATTGGTAACAAAGTTACACGTAACACCTTTAGTCACTCCTGTAGATGCTCTGGCAAGCAATTGACCTGGCCATTTCCGGGTTAATGGTGATCAGAGACTGCAACCTCGAGGGGTACCTCCCCATGTATCCACATCTCTGTACCATTTTTTTGCACCTTTTACACCAAGGTATGTCTTACTGAGGTAGTTTTATTTCACCGCTACCACACGTTTGTGTGTATTTTCTTGGGTGGCCAAAGGACGTGGGAATATTCGTGCCATGCCGGTAGCATGCACGATTCGCTGACTCCACTAAGGCCTACGTACTAAACCTATCCGCGCGATACAGTACTACCTCCGGGAAGGGGAAGCCTACTCTAGCCATGCACCATGCCGCTGTTTATCGCATCTTCTCAGATCTCTTTGGATGAGATCAGCCTATATGCTTATACATATATTATATATATACAATACTTCAGTCGCTTCTCCAGAGAAGTGCACAGACCCTGAATAGGATTTTCAGCTTTCTAACGAGCTCCTCCTTACACAAGGCCGTGGAAGCCCATATTGGGACAGCACACAGTAAGACCGATGGTACAACCTTGGCGAACAGTAGACGCCGAACTGCTTTTGGCTCTCTAATATTTCGAAGCAATCGTGATAGAGCTCCTTGCATCTCCCCAGATTTTTAGCTCTCGTGCTCGATGCTTACTTATCGAAAGCCGATTCTAATATCTCAAAAGACTGATAGGTATTTGAAGCATTCCCTCGACTTGATTACCGATCCCTTGACATGGAACCCGAAAAACTCAACCACTTTCCAGCTTGTTATTAGGACAGCTTCTGCGTCCAAGCGGATACCCGACGTATTGCATCATTAGCAAATGATTCCACGGTTCTTAGCTCCTTCGCCACTACTGTCAGGTCGTTAGTAAAACCTATTAGCTTGCATCCGAGAGGCAGCTCAACTATAAGTAACTCATCGTTCATTATTCCACAACTGGGGACCGAGGGCAGACCCTTGTGGTACGCCAGCCGATACCCTATGGATACGAGTACCCTCCGCTTTGTCGTATTACAGGACTCTTTCAGAGAGATAGTTGGAAATTATGTCCTGCAGATAGCGCAGAATTTCAATATCCGCTGCCATTTTTCAGAGTTAGAACCATTGCGGATGTTCAGTTTTACTACTGTACAGTATTTCTTTACACGCAATCTTCACCGAGTCCTCTCTATAAACTTGGTTGGACCGTAGAACGAGCATTTCTCAACCCGTACTGGAATTCTGAAAAGGCATGCATTTTCTCTGCTTCTACTAGGAGAGATTCGTCGTACACCTTGGTAAATATTTCCGGTCAACTGTTCATGGCTAGCTTAAGAGTGATGTTTGGAATCCCGTCTAGCCCTGTTGCGTCTCGGATATCGATGTGAATCGTTTGATGGTCGCTAAAGTTGATGTCTTCGCCGACTTTCGAGGTTCTTCGACTAAGAGAGCTGGGAGCAGTGTAACAGTGTAGCAGTGTAAACGCTCCCAAATAAGATTCTGCCTCGCTCGTTAGTACTTTTGCTGCCCCATTCTACGGCCCAGGCATTGAAATCTCGCTACTCGATAGCTAGCCACTTCCCGCGAACTGTTTGTATGGATCCCGTAGTTCATACTGATCTTCTCTCTGACGTCCTACTCTAGCAAGCTAAATCTCACTTCACTAAAACTATCTTACTTCATCTACTCCGATCCTACATGTATCCATCACCACCCCTAAAATGGGTACCAATGTAAGTAATATCACCAACTCTAACATCAATGTGGTGGCGATATCGCATAAGGCGGGCATTTCATACAAAAAAGGAAATTGAAAATATGCAAAAGATCAAAAACAAATATTACTGACCCTACGGTCAGTAAAGTACCCATTAGGGAACTAGCAGAATAGTTAGTGTGGTGGTTCGGTCTTCGCTTACCATAGGGCTACTTAAGTAAGGTGTAGGGAGTAGTGTGCAAGTTGTTTAAAAGAAATCAAAGTTGTTGCTGTGCCAATCAGGTATATATATTAAAGCGTATCAAAAAAATTGGAATCTCGGAAGTGCCCTTAGAAAACTCCACAATGAAGTGAATACTCGTAAATACATTAATTGCGTATGATAGATAAGTTATTTTAAATTTGAGACCGATACCTTATTTCAGATTTTGGCATCGCAATCCATCCCGAGTACTTTTTGTCGGCTCATTTCGTGGAATCAACCGCTTTTATCGGCCCTTGTGAAACCAATGTTGCGAAAACATTTTCTCTGTCTGGTAAATACGCCAAACGAATATAAAGCTTATGCGAACTAACAGTAGCTCCTAGCTTAGTTCCAAGTCCGTTAGTTAGATGAACCCACAATGAGCAAATGCTTAGGATTGCCATGAACTTTAGTTTATTGTTACAATACAGACACATATATGTATATATTAATATCAAACGATAATGATAATTCACTCAACACAATTTGATGGTATGCACGCATACTCTTAATATGTTTGTCTTTTGAAAGTTTCCGCATTTTCCACTTGCTACTTGCTTGGTGTGTTAATATTTAATTAATTTATTTAACATACATTTAATATGTGTAAATTTTCGTAGTGCGGTGAAGTAACTTGAAGAAAGAATTGCATTAAATGTGATGGACCAAAAAAATGCCTTGTTTACTGAATTGATTTTAATTAAAATGGGCTTTTGAGTAGAACAATCCTTTCTTCAATATAGCCACTTTATCATACGAAACATTAAAATGTACATTCACTTCTAAGTATCCAACAAAAAAAAGCAAATAAGAAACAAATGTAAAATTTTAAATAAAATTTAAGGACAGCAAGTCATGAAATCACAAAGAGAGTAACTGCTGGAATTTGGCGGATTGAGAATATCCTATATCTTTTACCGGTATTCTTATGTTTTGTTGATGTTTTTAAAATAATATTATTTACTGGTACTTTTACTTTTATTGATGTATTGTTATTATTCCATCGGCATGAAGTTCGAGGTTGCTAGGCGAAAAGCAACCAACCAATGCAAAGAAAAGCGAGATAAAGAAACAATCTCGATAACGTCTGTTCATCTTCATACTGTGTGGTGCCACGGTTGGCAGCTGAAAAGTAAGAAAAAAAGTCAAATAAGTGGAAGAGCCTCAGAGGTGATCATCAAGCTTACCCGCCGGACGTGGATCGCCAAAATTCAGCGAAGATGTGAAGAAACCAAACGGAAAAGCACCTATGCCGAATGACATGTGGAAGCTATCCCCAAATCCAAAGCCTGGAAAGCCCTGTGCAGGCTCCGGCTCTGTGCGCTGACCAGCAGGACGTGGTGGCACCTTATTGCTGAAACACAAAGATATATTTCATTTTATTTACATTTGACTCGATCTGATAAAAAAAAACTTATGGGGAAATAATTGCATTTGAATAATTCAGTTCTAATCAAAGAACTTACCGAGGATCCTCCTGGCGTGTGCTATTGCGACCATATAGTGGTATGACTTTATCCTTGTCAACAGCCGCCTTGCAAACCGGACAGAGCTTGCGATTTGGGCGGGTCAGTAGCCACTGATGCAAGCAGGGCCAACAAAACAGATGCCCACACATGCTAACAACCGCATCCTTGGCCGTGTCCAAACAAATATTACACTCGTACAACGATTCCTCGTTTGAATCCTTATCCGTACCGGAGCTCTCGCTTGGTACACTTGATGCACCACATGATGCTCCATCGGCAGTGCCATTTTCATTTAGGTCTGCTATACCGCTAGCCAGGGCGCTTCCAGTGAATGAATACGAAGTTGACCGTTGTCGCAACTCGGATGTGTTCTTATTATCGGATCCATCAGCATTCACGTTCTCCGATGCGTCGCCCCTATTTGCAGTTGATGATGATGTGGTGGGTAATTCAGCAGTCGGCGGCAGCAGTGGCTCGCCAATTAATGTGGCTGTTACTGCTTCCATGTTCGACGCAAATTGCACTTTGGACTTATAAATTTGCCTTATAAATTGTCTTCTCTCGTCGGTGTAAGGCCCTAACGTACGCGCCAAAGGAGTAAATAAAAAGGTGCTGTCAAATAAATATGAAGAAAAAAATCGAAAGAATTCAAGTCAACAACGCCTAATCAGCAAGGAATATTTTTGGTCGAAATTCAAATTCAATACAAAATCCTGAACACCAATCAATAATAGACACGTTTCCAACAAAAGCAGTCAATGGACGAACACTGACGATTATTTTTAGCCTCCGTTTATATGCGATTTTACCTCTCCAAAGAATTCGAAAAAAAAATACTTTAGAATTTATGCCTAACCCAAGTTCAAATTGTACTTACAAATATGGCAGAACCCACTTTTGCTACTGAGAGTAGACATGTTCGACACATAACTTCCACGTAGTAATGAAAGCCAACTAAAACAATGAAGTCTTAAATTTTCCAACAGAACAGATTTATTATTTCCCCAAGGGAGTCAGTCCAAGGGATTGGGCTTTATGCCATATACTTAAAGTTGTACGGATTATTATTATATGGCTATAACAACCCTATCGGGTCACAGCCTGAAGCATCTTCCTCTTTACCGAGGCTTTTGCTTTTTTCAATGAATATTTATTTTTTAAAAATGGGTGGATTTCAAGTCCTACGCCAAAAACCTAGATCCAAACTAGGAGGGTCAAGTCAAAAGTTGTACGGATTGAATTAATATATAAAATCTGCTGTGAACCATCAATGAAAACCATTAAAAAATCTCTATAAGAGAAAGAAAAATTATGAACGTTCGCCTCCTCGTTCTAAGAGGCCAGTCCATTTCGCATAGTAAAATTTCTGCAAACTTCGCGACTGTTTCATAGTTATGAATGTATAATCTTAAAAATCATTATGTTAAGAACTGCACTATTTATGGACTAGCACTAGAAAATGATAGGATATGATATTGGGATGAAATGTTGGATGATATAATTTGTACAGTGTGCAATGTTTATCTGAATAAATGGAAGCAATTTTATCGTTTATCAGCAGGGCGTTGTATCAACAAATTGTCAAAACTGTGTATTGTGCAAACGAACCGATATAGACGGGTTCACGCGGATGGCCAGAAGGAGAGACGGAAAGAGCTATTGATCGACTCGGCTGTGGATGCATCTTCCTACTGGAGGATGCCCTCACACCAAGTTAGAATGGGGATCAGATGTCCCGAAAAAAAGGACCTGTTCCCTTACATAGAGACAGACGCACATGACCCAATCGTTTTTTCTCCTTATCAATCGGGAGGTAACTTTGAAATGTTCACTGCGCCTTCTAGGCGTAATTTCATCACTTTTTAAAGAGGTTTCAAAACACTGTAAACACTAGTGGCGGGCGAATCACATCTAACGATAATCGGGTCTATCGGGTCACAGCATGAAGCACTATTTGTCTTTATTTCTGTTTCGCTCAATGAAGATTTTTTACGCGGTTGGATTTCAAATCCTACGCCACAACCTAGTTTTGGGAGTGGGACTCGAATCCACTAGTCCACTAAGGCACCCAATATCCCAGCATGTACATCCCTGAATATATTCACAACTCGGAAATTGGTTTTAGACGAAAATAATTCTCACCTGAAATGAGAAAATTAATTTTTTAGTGATAATTAATTTTCGTAGCTCTCCAGATTATAGAAAATCATTAGAAATATAAACAGAAACGAAACAACCGAACCAATTGTGAAATACTTTGAAAAGCCGATGTGGATTCACTTTATTGGGTATTTAAAAAGTTTCGAAGTCTTTGGAGAATCCCTTGGCTTTATATATATATACATATGTATATCATATACATATAGGAATGCAGGTAAGGAAAACAAATAGGTACACATACGTGCGCACACACACATACACCACATACACAGATACACGTATCGGCCATATCTATATGGTATACTTACAAGCTCTCTCTATATAATCCGTTCTCTAGAACTACTTGATTCGATTTGCTTCATCAGATGTGCTTTTATTTTTTGCCCTTTGCCTGTTTCGCCTCTTAACCGTACATATGAGATATGGAAGTGAACACACACACATACATGCACAGGTATATATGTATATACAGGTATATACAGGTGTATATAGGTATATAGCTCTAATCAAAACGATGCGCAATTGTTTTTATATTGGATATGCCTACGCCTCTCACGTGAATTGAATCAAGTCTCTGAGGGGTCACGTGTGGTTCGATATTTTCTTGAAAGAGTTGACTTGATTCTCTCATTCGATATGTTTTGTTTTGTTTAGTTAGTAATATTTTTGCTCCGATTCCAAGGTTGCAGCTGACATAAATATGTGTGCACACTGGGTACAAATACACATTGATTTTTATACTCACGTAAGTACATACCTTTTGCTTATCTATCATATACGCAGGGGGCTGGTTCGCCGTGTTCGTGTGACGTACATTTAATTGTTTAATTTGAGTTGAGGATCCACAGCAGAATTTTCGCAAAGCTATAAAAATGTTAAAATATCTGGAGTTTAATCTATTGCAATATGTGTTGAATTCGAAGGGTGCAACGATAGAGCTGGGCTAACCGTTCACGATAGATTTGATGTATTGACTATTTGCGATTGTGAAGTATTATCGATACCTTAGTTTCGATGTTTCTTTAGTGCAATAATTGTAATGTCACATCACTACATTAACATCGTGTTACATATCGCTTGCTTGCTGCACGACTGTCTTAACTCAAAAATTGCGATTTTTCATTTGATTATCCCGAAATGCTCATTACCTATAGCTTTATAGAGTGGCAAAGTATCATGTTTCTGTTCCCAATAGTTTCTGCGTTAGGAACATATACGTCTTTTTTCGCAAGAAGCGTATGTATTTATAATTCAAATGTATTTTTCTTGAAATTGTAAATTTTGAGTTATGACGATCTTGCAGTGAACAATATATTAATTGGTTTTAAGTGTTGGGATTTTTTTTGATATTTACCCTCATCGATATTTTCAGCTTACATATCGATAGTATCGATATAATATCGAAATTTCTATTTTTGTTTTAAATATCTCAAACTTTTCTGTCTTTAAACAACAAAAAATTTAATTTAAACAAAAAAACAATAATTATATTTTTTTCCTTAATTCAGTTCAATAACTATGTTTTCAATAATTATATTTTCAGAATAATTTATATTCTTCTTCAGTCTGAACAAATATTCAGTTTCCTGTTTTTTTGTTGTTAAAGTTGGCGTTGACAACAGCGTTATACTGTATGAAATGTACAATTACCTAGCATTTTTCAAGAACAGTATAGCTGGTAGACGGAGACGTTCCTGCACTATAAGTAAGGTTAAGCGTTTAGGATGATTGGTTACATCCAACAAGGTATTCGTCGATATACCACTGACCGCAATATCAAATCTCTGGAAGTGCTTTGCAACATGGAACTTTAAGTCTCGGGTCAAGTAAGTATATCAGTTTTTTAAGCTTTCTATTTTCCACTACTCGATACGTTTGCATATCATCTGCAATCCACTCAAAAAGAGTTTGATTCAAATATTTGGTTGCAAGACATTTCGTATATTGGCCGATTTGTGAGCAACGTCACCACCAACTCTACAGTTTGGCTAGAACCTGCTTACGTATATGCGCCATTAGAGCGATAGACGCCAACACCAAAATTTATATCAATAAATTAACGAAGATTAAATCAAAATGCATCTGCAAACTCACATTGAATGACACCTCGCGAGTCGCGATTATCGAAAAATACCCTATCGATATTATCAATGGCAAATCTTATATCATATCGATTATCGTCCCAAATCGGACAGGTACAGGCGTAACAGGTCACATATTTGGAATAATAGTAATGGAATTTATTTGCAATTTGCATGCTGATCTCAACTTATGTTATTTATTATTATTATTATTATTATATGGCCATAACAACCTTTTCGGGTCAAAACCTGAAGCTCTATTTTCCTCTATTTCTGCCTTCTTCACGGAAGAACTTTTTTACGTGGGTGGATTTCAAGTCCTACGCCACAACGTAGTTTTTCTAGGAGGGTCATGCCTAAAAGCATAAGCGGGACGCGAACCTCGCACCTCTTGTTTGGCGGGACAGTGCACTATGCACTATTATATGGCCATAATTTCAAATCCTACGTCTCAATTTTTAGCTCGATTAAGGATTTGAATGGGCGACTTGTTCGTTTTTCCAGAGCAGGACATAACCGAATACAATTGGTCGAACATATCAATTTTATGTTACTTATCAATATGGTTCTCTAAGCAATCTTTTATCAAGGAAATAAATGTGAACCGGTTACCACAAGATCGGTATTCACACGTATTATGATTTGGATTCCGTATTTATTGATAAATTAAGTTTTTCGGGAATATATATTTTGAAGGGGCTTAGCAAACAAAATCCTGTTCATGTTACTTTAGAAATTCCAGTCAGTGATGAACACTGAATCACTATTTGTCATTATTTCAGCATCCTTTACTGAAGATTTTATTTACGTAGGTGGATCTCAAATCCCACGCCTCAAACTAGTGAGGAGAGAAATTATTGTTGTTGTGAGAGTCTTCTGCGAAATGACCAAAGTCCAAATATTTGTTAATCACCAGATCGCACTATTCTTAGAGGGGTACGTTTTTTGTCGTATGTAAGGAGTTAAGCAAGTGCGATCGAACTTAAATGACCCAAATTGAAAAAGGGGTCGGCCAGTTCTTAATTGGGCGGGTCTCTCATTCTGCAGGTCTCTCGTGATTAGATATGAGGGTATTATGCCTGTTAAAGATAACAGGATGAACGTCGACGCTTCGATTTGAAATCTCGGTTGTATAGTAAAGCCGATGTGATATTGCTTTATCAAAGCCAGCTACTTAGGATTTCAAAAGTGGGTAGGGGAACTAAATATGGCTTCTGACCTTGAATCTATTAGGACTCGAGCTTCATATATTACACCCCTAGCAGATATCTATTAAAGCTGTGTCCAATAAAACCATCTGGGTCCTCAAGGAAAAATAATTTTGTACTCTGCTTGAAGGCGTGGACTGTATGCATGGAGTGGGTGGAGCGGAGGAAATATGCAATAGAAAAGCTAACGCCTTATACTTCTCCCCAAAGGAGATAACTCAGACAGAGTTCTGGTCAACATCGGGTTATCACGCTACTTGCACTCTGCTGCTTGGAAGCAACGCAACGCAGCCATGCCTAGAAGGAGCCCAAGCAGAAGAGGAGCACTCCGCTATTGGTGGAAAGAGGAAATATGTGAGCTTAGGAACCACTGAGCTACGAGACAGTCAAAGAGAGGAAGATCTGTGACCTCAAGCGTATTATTAGAAGCAACAATCTCGGCTGCCTCCGCAAAATCTGCGAAGCTGAAGTCAACGTGTGGAGTACGGCATATAAGATTGTGACTAAAAGAAGAAGAAGCCAGTTCACGGCACAGACGTTGTTTGCAACACTCCTACTATTCGTTGCTCTCCACGCGGGACACATGAGTGAAGTCATACCGTCAGGGACGAGCAGAGAGTTAAGTTAGACATGGCAAGAAGACCAGAAATAGAAACACACCAAGTAATTATAAGCACTTATTTAATTTAGGGGAATCATATTAGGATTCCAGTTTCTGTATAGGGTCAATAGGCACCTACATACCGAATTTCATGACTTTATCATACATATTGTGGCTGCTAATCACATTTTGTTACTTTCCCAGCAAGTGGATGGATGTATCAAAAATTTGGAAAAAGGGGCGTGGTATCACCAAATGCTCAACTGCGTATGGCATACACGGATCTTCATGCCAAATTTGGCATCTCTTGCTGTTTTATTCTCGAAAATTGGACGGGCGGAATGATAGACATATCATAGGATAGACATATCAACTCGGCTATGCCGAAAACTATTATACTCTTACTTCCCATTTTTCAAATTGTATCAAGGTATAAAAACCAAAATCTATTTCTAACTCCTTCGTAGATACAATTGCGTATCTCATTGAAGAGTATATTATAGTCAACAATATGATTGCGTATTTTTCGAATTGCTTGTATAACCCATGGAAGTTTAATGAAAATACAAAAGCTAAATTACAGCAATTACCATGAATTGAAAACAAAAAGCGAATTATTTTCAAATTAGTTCAAAAAGTTACTGCATTTTACCCGAAGATTCACCAAATCAAAACATTGGATATGAGCAGCTACAGTTTTAAAATGATTTTTTAAAACTAACCTACTGACATACGAGCTAAATATAAGAACTACAATTCAAATAACAGCTGAACTACTTGTTTCTATACCATATTATATTATTCAAAGAACTTCATTCATAAATCTTATTATTTTCTGACAAACATTTTAAAATCAAAGTTGTATTCCCTTATAATGTCTACATTTGCTAGAGGCTTAAACCCATTCAGGTATTTGAGATTAACTTTTGTGCTTTCGAATACGCATCTCCATATTTAATAATGAAAAAATGTGATCAGAATAATATAATTGGAATCTTCTTGAAAATCAATGTGAAAGTAGTTACTTAATAATGTTGCCTTGCGCCGGATAGATAGTCAGATATGCATCAGATTAACTGATTAATTAATAATATAATTTGTCTGAAGCTCCCAATTATTTTAAGTACGGTAGCAGCAATTGGGAACTATGGATATATATCTACAATCAATTCCTCAGTTCGAGATCAAAACACTTCAAATTTCATATTTCCATCCCATGTTGTTATACATGGGATGGAGATATGAAATTTTTAGTATTGTCTGTTAAATAGTACATTTCAAGCCTAATTTTGTCAACTTTGGTAATTCTATAGTTCAAAATGGCTCATTTTTAAGTCTGGTAGGTATTTTCCTGGCCATAACTGCTATCAGTACGGCACTGGAAATATTGAGGTTCTCGACGAAAAATTAAAACATTTGAGGAAATGAATTTTGTGCATTATCTATTTGAACCCATATCTTGTGCCTTTAGCTGGAATAGTTTAGCCGCCAGGTGACATAACATTTTCCATAATATAATATAATATAATTGTTCTGGTATAAAATTGCAGTAGTTTTACACATTTCGTTACATTCCGAGAAAATGGAGCGGTGTATCAAAATTTTGGAAAACTCTATCCTGCGCGTTCAAACGGTGAGACAGAGAGACAAACGGCCGGACACACCGATGGACAGAGCTAAATCGGCTCGGCTGTTGATACTAATCAAGAATGTATAAACTTTCTGGGGCGTGGCACGCTCCTTCTGCCTGTTTGCACAAACTTATCATTATTATTATATGGCCATAACAACCTCATCGGGTCAACGGCTGAAGCATTATTTTCCTTTATTTCTGCTTCCTTCACTGAAGAACTTTTTTTACGTGGGTGGATTTCAAGTCCTACACCACAACCAAGTTTTTCTAGTAGGGTCATGCCTATTGATTTGAGCGGGATTCGAACTCGAACCACTTGTTTGGCGGGAGAGTGCTCTACTGGTCTACTGAGGCCCCTGAGGCCCCCAACTTATCATACCAATTTTTAATTGGGATCAGGGTATATATATACCTATCTTCTTTTATTGTGCCAAGAGAGCTTTAATTAAATAAATTTGTTCCGACTTGAATGCAGAGCATTTAACTAAAGTACGCTGCAATCACCACATGTGGTTCTGATTTTTTCATGTCTGAATTTAAGAGTACGTCTTTAAGCATTTTGCTAAAGAAATCAGCATGCGACACGCATTTTACAATGAAATGCCCTTTACGTCCGATTCTTGAGCGAATTAATTAATTTCGTGCTCATTATACCCTGATATCCCGAAAATGATAGTAGGGTATATTCGCTTCGTGAATGTATGTAACATAGATCATAATCGTTATTCAACTCTGACCGAGGTGATAGATGGAGCAATAACCATCTTAAGTACTTAGGAAGGTATTACCTCAAAATTTTGTATATAGGCTTGTGAATATGCAATACAAAAACTTGTGCTCTCTACTTCCATGGAAATCGAAATTATCGTATAATAAACAATGAGCAATGGAGCATTGAAGCTACAGAAACCAAATTGGAAATATTGTATTTCCTATATGTAATGCCCAGATGGGTTTTCACATATACCCAGATGGGTTTTCACATATACCCAAGTATGTAGTTGCCCAAACATGTGGAATCATGGTAACCTGCAGTCGGCCACTTTGAGCTGGTACCCTTTATTATGCTCAGTGGGGGCTGCGAACAATGGATGAGCTCTGAGTGAGCTCTGGTGGATTCTTTTTGTTGTTATCAAACATAAATTATGTGCAAATTTACATAACATTTGTTGCATAAACAGTTCGAGCTCAGTGATCGTTCTACTTTGGCCGTACACGCGCGTCGTTGCCGGAGCATAAATAAGCAGACATCGCGGGCAAAGGATTTAGCGAATATTTAGCAAGCATTTCTAAATATGTCACACGGAGAACGCAAGGGTCGCTTGAACGTGGTGAAATTTCTGGAACTGGTAAACTCCATTTGATTAATTGATGTTTTGATAGTCTTCTCGTTAAAAATATAGTCAGTTTGTACTAAAATTTGTGATGCATAGAAGGGAGCAAGGAAAAAAGATAATGATTGGATCATATCCGTCTGTCTATCGGACTGTTTGCATATCAGTCTCTCCGTCCGTCTGTCCATCTGAATGAACGCGCCGATCTCGGAAACTACAAAAGCTACAGACTCCAAACTCGGCATAGAGATCCGTGTATAGCATACGCAGTAGGAGTTTGTTTTTCGAATTTCGAATGTCTCGCCCTCTTTGCCCGATAATCGATAAAAATGATTGCGATGAAATTACCATAACTTTGGCATTTATAGACCAATCGAAACCAAGTTCGGTAAATAGGGAATTTCGAATTCCGGAATATATTTTCATGACTATGCCTTCAATAAATCCTAAAAGTTTCGGAGGAATTTGATTATAAACACTAATGTTTTAAGATTTAGAAATGGCCGAAAACGGGTTCAAATGGCAAAAGGTGAAAAATTCAATATGTAACCTGACGACTATACCATTGCTGCTAAAGAGACAAAATTTGGCTTGTGGATTCAAATAGAAAATGCGCAAAATTTATTTTAAAAAATGTTTGATGCCACGCCCCTTCACCCGCAAATCTCACATATTTTGGAATGTGTTTCGAACTCACAATGACGCAGTACCGACTTCAGCGCACGCTGTATGAGGGTATAAGAGTGTATGACTATGCTTGTGTCTGTGTGACTGATTAGGCGAATGCAATGGTATTCCTCGACAGGGATTAGGGTACCCTATAATGGAGCATTCTCGATTGCAGCTCCCTCTTGTTTTACACATATTGCCACCTAGAGTGGAAGTGAGGTTATACGGAGTCGTGATAGTTGCAATTGGATAGGTCAATGTATAAGCTGTTAGTTGCAATCACATTGCTTTGCTTCAATTCGATCACACGTACAGTGGGACGTAAATCAGCATGATCTTCTCAAACTCAAGCTACCCTTTACATGACTGTGAGTGAGACGGCAAATCTCCTTCTAAATGGCAAAATACACTATTTTTCTACACAAATTGGCCAGCAGAAAAGTATGTTTCTGAATTTGGACACGCTCACCAGGGACACAAACCACCTACAAATTTAATGTTTTAACACCTGTTCCCTGCGTTTCAGACAGTACCTTTAGAAACCAACGAAACGATAAAAATTTAAAGCTGATGGATTTTTATAAAGAAAACACTTATGAACAAAAATACACGAATGAGAAATTTATAGAAAACCGAGAACTAAATAATTCCAATGCAGAAGGAATGATGAATTATGAATTAAGAATATACACTACCAGATATTATTAAGAAGTGCTGCAAAACAGTCTGAAGGCATTTGATTTGAGTTGAATCATCGTATTAGCTTTCAAGTGGAACTACATTTAAATTTGCCTCATTAAAACATAATAAGCCAATGGACTCTAATCAAGTTTCACCAGCTGGTTTCAGCAAACACTCATTGCCAAGATAGACGAGATGGCCTTCAAAAATCAATTTTGGAACAACCAACACATCGATATAATTGACGAAACGTATGAACTGCAGAGGATAATAACATTCTAAAATAAGACTGTGATAAAATCCCTTTTTATACCCTGATCCCAATTGAAAATTGGTATGAAGGGTATAATAAGTTTGTGGAAATGTATGTAACAGGCAGAAGGAGGCGTGCCACACCCCATAAAGTAT
>JBANCY010000997.1:0-15910 GCA_037040045.1 Phorticella flavipennis | reverse complement strand
AATGGCGCCTGTCTTTGATTTGTGTCTAAAAATCTGTTGCAAAAATAATAATTAAAATGCTTTTACAAATGTTTTGAGATTGTTATGGGGAAATGATATACCCTTGGGGTGAACTGAGTTTCTTTTAAAGCAACAACATCAAAAACAAGTTTAGTTTCAGCTTTCAAATACGGGGCGTATGCGTAATATGAGACTTCTCTGTAAATATTGCGTATACGCAGTGTGTGTTGGGTGTGTGTGTGTGTGTTGGGTGTGTGTGTGTGGCATGACATAACTATTATTAACAGTAGTTTGTTGTAATTGTTGTTGGCAATCAACAACATGCAGGTTATAAATGTTAAAAGCCAAATCAATAGGGCCCAAAGACCAAAGACCTATCCAAACTCACGAAAAACGCACAGTTTTTTCTACATGAAATATGCAAAAGGATGCTTAAATATTTAAGTGCTTTGTTGTACAGGGATACGTAGTATATGGACATATATATATAGAGAGTATATACATATATATAGCTATATACTAGGGGTGTAAAGGCCCAGCCAATATACAGCTCGAGCAGTTCAGTTCGGAGGCAATCAAAGAAATTACTAAAAAAGGCACATCAACATGTCAGTGTGTGTGTGTGTTTGTGTGCTTCTATATAATATATATATATATATACATAATATATATATCTTTATATCTATATATATATATAAATACACACACACACAGCCCCACTTGGCTCAACGATTTGCCTTTTATGCCTGACACGTAGGTCGAATTGTTCAAAAAAAAAAAGTAAGGAGGGTTTTCTCTTCGGCGCGCCGAAGATTTCATACTCTTTTGGAAGTTAGCGGTAGATAATAACAAATCCTAGGAGTGTGTGTACTTGTAGTGCAATACGTTAGAAAACATGGGAAATATGGGCAAAACAGATTTTTGATTATATGGCAGCTATATGATATAGTAGTTCGATTCTTATAAAAATTTGGTGGAGTGGTGGATAATAACGAAACTTAGCAGTGTGTGAACCTTGAGTTCTATAAGTTGGCAAACATGGGAAATATGGGCAAAACCAATTTATGCCTATACGGCAGCTATATCACATAAGAATCTGATGTGTATGAAATTTGGTGCAGCGTTATATAATAACGAATCTTGAGATTATGTAAAATTTCAGTCAAATACGTTGGAAAACATGTGAAATATGGGCAGGACCGACTATTGGCTATATGATATAGTAGTCCGATCCTTATCAAATTTGGTAGAGCGTTAGATAATAACGAAGCTTGGAAGTATGTAAACTTTTAGTCCAATACGTGAGAAAACATGCGAAATATGGGCAAAAACGACTATTAATTATATAAGAGCTATATGATATAGGAGTCCAATCCTTAAGAAATTTCGTGGACCGGTAGATAATAAAGAATCTTGGGAGTATGCAAGCTTTCAGTTCAATACGTTGAAAAACATGCGAAATGTGAACAAAACCAATTTATGGTTGATATAGAAGTCCGATCCGAACGGCTCCGAAAAATGTGCTGAGGCATAACAAAAGAAGGCTATGTACCAAATTTCATTAGGATAGCTTATAAACTGAGGGAGTAGTTGGCATAGATACATACGGATAGACGGACGGAGGAGGGACATTTAGATGGACATGTCTCAATCAATATCTTTAGTCCTCCCAAACATTATGTATGTAACTTTTGCGGCTTTACGACGTTTCCTTCAATGGATTACATACTTTCGGACGAAGTGAATATACCATTTGCTTCGAAAAGAGTATAAAAAAGAGAACCTTCTGCATGCCTTCGTCTGCCGGACACCTCCCTCCAACCACCAAAGCGCCCCTGTCATGGTCACAAAAGCCATGACGCCCACTTCAAGTGCCACGCCTAGATAAATATCTATATATATATGTATAATTTTTATATATATATATAGGTTTTTTTTGCCTTTTCCCAAAGTCTGTGCAAAATTGTTGCCTTGGCTTTGGGCTCAACGTTCTTTTGTAACCCTGTAAAACAACACCAACAACAACTGCCACAACAACAACAACAACAACAACAAAGCTGACATATTGATTTGTCCAAAACAACAACAACAACAACAAAAATCAGTAGAAAAAAAATACCAACAGAAAATACCAATCGATTAATACAAACACGTGTCAAACACACTCAATATGAGAAATTTGAGATGTTATTCGATTGTTTGCAGTCACTTTGTTACTAATTGATTGATTGATTGATGGCTTGACTAACTAATTAAATGACAGTTTGATTGATAGACTGTTTATGGTATAACCGATTAACAGACTGACAAACACAGACCATTAGGCAACAAAAGGCGGCTCTTGGCATTGATTGACTGATTGATAAAGTGTGTGTGTGTTTTACAGCGATCGAAGTTTGTCACTTGCAGCCAAAAGGCACATTGACAAAAAGTCAAATCATACATCAAATTAATCGAAGAACTGTGTCTAAATAATTGATTGAGACTCAGTGTGATTAAAATAATAAAATGAATAGACAATCATTTCTATGTATAGCAAATCAACATAAATTAATTGCGTGGCCGTGACTTGAGTGATTGACAGAATCATTTGCTGTATTTGTCTAACCTATTAAAGATTCAGTGATTGATTGAGAACCTGGCGACATGAAATGTGTTTAAAACAAAGAAATAAATTGATAATAATTGATAACAATAATGAAAAATTGAATAGATGAACAGTCATTGATTGAATGTTAGTAATTTCGAGTGATTAACTGAATCATGTGCAACGTTTGACTGGCATATTAATTGGTTGAATGACTTAAGATCTGCCGAAGGATGAAATGTATAGGAAATTAAAGACTGATTCGAATGTTTTGGCCCTGTGATTGATGCAGAATGCAGTACTGTGGTTTATTTAAATGATTGACACTGACACAGTAATTAAAGAAATTAAATAAATTGATAGATTGGCAGAGATTTGTGTGATTGATTAATCATTTGTGTCGTTTGACTGATTTGATTGATTCAGAAACCGGCAGAATGACTGTGTTTCAATAAATGCAATTAATTGATTGGGTGACTGATTAACAATGTCAAAGTAATTGAATAAATCAACAGATATTTATTGATTGAGAGTATTTTGAGTGATTGAGTCAATTATTATTGGTTGAATGACATAAAAATCGTCGAATACTCAAATAAATATAAAATTAAAATGGATTTGAGTGATTAAATGACGTCACTGAGTGGCAAACTCCGTTCGATTTGTTATTAGTTGATTGATTGACTGATTGATTCATTGATTTTTGGACTGATTGAATGATAGACTGTCATAATTGGGCTTATTTATTGATTGAATTATATATTGTCTCACTGAGTGTTGGACTGTAATTGATTGACTGATTGAGTCATTGATTAATGGACTTATTGATTGATTGAATGATGAATTGGCTCACTGAGTGTTGGACTGTAATTGATTGATTGATTAACTTATTAAGTTATTGATGAATAAACATTGAATTAGACAGAGTGATTGACCTAATACCATTTGGTTGCTTAATTCTTTGGTAGATTGATTCAATTTTTATAACTAAATATCGATTTGAACTTGAAATTTTTTGTGTAGACTTCAAAGTCAATGTGGAGAGTTGGAGGGTTTGTTCAATGTCTAAAGCAAAGTTCAGTGGTCAATCAATTGGAGCTGAGCCCAAAATGGAACAAAGTACAAACATGGAGAGATGGAATAGAGGAGAAACGGAACAAAATGTAACTAAAAAGATAGAAACTGTTGGACTGTTTGCTAAAAATAGGTCAGGCGATGCGATGACAATTTTTATGTGAAAATCAAACAGAATTTTGAGCACTTTATCTGCTCCCTCAACCCGCCTCCCTGCGCCCCCCTCTGACTGTCATCGTTATATTTTGAGAATATGAAAAAAAAACATGTGACAAATTCAACAATAATCATGATAATTATGATGATTTGACACGAATATGTGTAGAGGGAACGTGAGAGATTACCAGAAGAGAGCGAAAAAAAAAACAAGGAAACATGATGAAATCTCAGTTTTGGCGCACATTGCGTATGAGTAATACGCTCATTCCGAAGCATTAAAGTTCCATTCTCTGCCCCTCTGCCCCTCTATCACTATATCTCTACATATCTTCAGCTCTCTCTGTCTCTGTCTATCAATCTGCCTCTATTATTAACAATTAACAATAAATGTTTGCTTCATCTTATGAAATTCCATTCAAGTGATTCTGTCAATTTTAGGAAAAAAATTTCAACTGAACGACTAGACGCTACTCTGTAGTGAAATACAGCTTAACTTTTAGCCAAAAACAACCATAAACTGCCAGCAATTGTTACTTTCTCCGTTTCTCTAGAGTTCTACAAGTTCTACAAGCTCATTCTTTCCAGTTTGAACTTCTCGCTATTCTGTATTCTTTGCTCGACTTGGATATACCCTATAAAAAGCTTGACAGCGCTGTATCTGTAAGAGCCAACTACCAATAGCCTCAATAACTCTACTTGAGATATTTCTCAAACGATTATCGATTATTTATCGATAACACACTCGATAAACAACAACTACATATCACATATTACAACTTAAGCACATACAATTATACATACCAAATTTCACAAGTCTAAAATATATAGATCCTGAGATCTACAAGTATTAACAATAGCATGCAACAACCACTGTATTTCAAGCTAAAACAGCTTTTTTGACCCTGGCACACAGCTTTTTCAACAGCCAAACGCATCTTAAGTAGCTGTATAAACTTTTTCCGCTCTTTTTAGCGGAATTTCAAAGAAATTCTTTAAACTTTGTAATATAAAAAATATAAAAATATGTAAAATTTCTCAGTGTTTTGACAAATTCCTATTTGTTTACTGTGTATGGTGAAATTTGTAAACTCAATGCCCACTTTGACCTTATAGCAAATTTTTGACTAATAACTTGACTGACAGGAACTCAAATAATCATCTATTTTCGAGCATTACGTCAGTGGTGATTACTTCCAAAATATCAATTTATTTGCATATCGAACCATCGATGTATCACACGATGCATTCCCCCAATTGTTTCACTTACTGCGTTTCGCTTAGATCTTTAGCATGGAATGGAATAGAAACGGAACTTACCTAAAAAGAGAAGAGCAGAAAGAGAGAGAAAATATTATTATAAAGTGCATATGAATACGAGACAATTATCGGGAAATAATATCTATTTTTAGCATTCATTTATTAATGCTTTATTATGCAATGGGAATCAAGAGCGTTTCATTGGGTTTCCTAGAAATGGGGTTTATGTGGACGTGATTTAATGGAGATTTTTATCAGTATTTATTATGCGTCCCTGCTCGGGCGCCACATATGATATGTGTGGGTTGTGCTGGAGTTTTAGTGGATTTACTTTAGATTTTCGTTTATATTATTTTCTATATTGAAGCACATTTGAACATCTAAAATTTTCCATTAAAATCATATTTTTTCGTTCCTTTATTTCAATAGTTTCGTTTTGAAAAAAGATGTCCCTGCTCGGGCGCCTTAGAGATATCGAGTACTTTGTATTAAGTTCTTCCATTTTAGTATAATAATCATCTCGAAGACTACAAGAGCTAGACACTTCAAACTTAGCATATGCTGATCGAGTTTTTTCCAAATATCGGATGCCACGCCCCGTTTGCCTGATAAAATGTCCATAACTTTTGCAATTCTAGAGCTATAAACTTCAAATTTGGTATACAGGCTTATGAATAGAAACTGGCGAATGGCATTTGCCAAAAATTTTATATACCCCTCTATTCCCTAGGAAAGTGACAAAATTTATATAACTGTCACAATTATTATGCTAGAGCTATGAAATTTGGTATGTGGATGCTTATAGACACTATACAGAAATTGGCATACAAAAACAAAAAATTTTTGAATCCTATTACGATTTCCCGAAAATTTAATAAGTTCCCATAAATTCTACAATTCGTAACATAACGATTTGAGTTCAGAACTATACGAGTATATCTTTGACTATGTAAAGAAGTTTTGGAGGACCAGTGGATAGGGCACTACCCCGCCAAGCAAGAGGTCGTGGGTTCGAGCCATACTTATGAGAAATTGTGCTTCTGGCTGTGATCCGATATAATAATAAAAATATAAAACTAGATACAATAATGTCAAACTGGGTATAAAACTTATATAATATGTGCTTAAATTGTTCAATCAAGTGCCAATTTACTCAAACACTTTTTATAGGGTATCTATAGACAGTTTCTTGTATATTTTGCATACAAAATATTTGCGCATTTTTGTTCGCGTTTTGTGGGTTTTGATCATTGATTGTCGTCGGGCATGACAAATGGGGCAACAGTCACAGCAACAACAATTCAATAAAGACTATATACTATATAGTATATAGTATATATATGTATATATAAGCATATATATATCAGATTATATAAATACGAAATTCAATTGAAAGTCGTTCAAGTGCAAAATGCGCGAAAGCATAAAAATAAAACACAAACAAAAAAATATAAAATAAAATAAATGAAATAAAAATAAAAATAAAAGAAAACCAAAAATCAAGAGTGACACAACGCACAGATACGCTGTAAAACCAAAAAGTAGAGTCCACAAAGTGCATTTTTACAGGGTATAAAAACAGACTGTGATTGCAATTGTGTTGTTGGATTAAAATGACAGACAAAAGGGAGGAAGTTACAACAAGAGAGGAGAGAAGACAGAAGAATGTAAAGGGTGTACAGGGTGTAGAGGGGGTACATGAGGAGAGCGAGAGACCAACGTGTAGATGGAATATTATAAACTGAGCGCCCAAATGGACCTCGGATATGCTCAATATAAAGTGGGCGAGTCGAATGAGAATGCATCTGAAATTGTAAACAAAACGCTATATACTCATCCCCCCAACGTCCTCCCATCTCTAGCTACTCGGTGCATCTATCTCTTTGCTCTCTCTCGATGTGTCTCTAGGGTCACCTAGCTCTTGCTTGCAATTTACGCAGGCTACAGATACAGATACATTTGTATCTCGAGCTGCTATGACTGAAATATGCCTTAGAAATTCAAATATTTAGCTAATTAACTGGCTGGCCGAGTGTGTTCCGAGTGTGAAAAACTGGGGAATGTTGACTTTTTCAAAATGCCGAAAATTTTGAAAAAATTTCTAAAAATGCCGAAAATTTTGAAAAAATTTCTAAAAATTTGAAAACGCATGTTACAAGTCGAAAGACGCTTTGGAAATGAATTTGAGCAGATAAATTGTTGGAAAAAGCAATTTTACAGAAAATTAAACGAAAATTCAATCCATAACTTCCGTATGTCTGATCGAATTGTTCTTAAATTTTCAGTATTGCTTTATGACAGTTCCAAACTCAAATTATCATAAAAAGAGCTGTAAATATTAGGGGTATTTTTAAAATTGTTGGGTCTATCCATAACTTCTGTGTTTTTATTCTGATTGTTCTTAAATTTTCAGTATTGCTTTATGATATGAACATCAATATAAAGTTCTAAACTCAAATTATTATGTGAAGAGCTGTTAATCTTATAAGAACTTTAGAAATATTCGCGGTTATATTGGCATTAGAAATAAAAAAAATGATGCCTATTTCTGCATAACCTCAAGGTAAATCCACATACCAAATTTCATAACTCTAGCATAAAAATTGTAGCTGTTATACATATTTTGTCACTTTCCGGAAAAATGCTATAGACCTATCAACCATTTGAATCAATACAATATAAAATCTTATCAACATTCCATTTCTCCAAAAAATTAACTTGTTTTTCGAGGTTTTTTTTTGGTTTGGTTTAAACAAAAGAAAAGTACTTTTATTTACTAGATAATAAATTATGTGGGTAGATATTTACAGGCGGAAATTACAATAGGGGTGCTACGTAATATTCTTGATTAAATTTAATTAAAATTGCTTATTTCCGAGTTCAAAAGTTTCAGTTTCGATAATTTGGTTGAGTTGTTTATGGAAAGACTTTTTACAATGTTCCCAGTTTGGTTTGGTTTGGGTGTTGCCAGTATATACAGACTATATGGTATATGTATGTATTATAGTCCCTATATAGCGTGTATCTCTTGTTGTTGTTGTTGTCTTATAAATAGAAATCGCTATAAAAAAGCGAGCAAAGTAAACTGATAAGAGCTAAATAAATACATTTTACTTTATGCATACAACTAAGTGTGTGTCGTGGAGAGTGGAGAATGGAGAGTCGAGAGTGGAGAAGGGAGAGTGGAGAATGAAGAGTGGGGCAGGGAGAACAAAAAGTGTGGAGAGTCAAGAGTTGGGGTTGAATGGAATGTTGAACTATGGTCTGAGGTCTGAGGTCTCAGGTTAGTCAGTCAGTCAGGCGATCATTTTGTCGTGTTCAGGGGAAACTTTTAGAACTTTGGAGAACTATTAGATATAGTCAATGGAATTGTTATAGAGGCATATAATACATATATATCTTCTGACAATAACATTTCAGATATTTGCTATATGAAAAGCTTCTGCCCAGTAAAGATACTCGACAAGAGTTTGGTTTTTTCTATGTTTTCGGTTACGAATATTATGTGTGAGTCCCTCAGATCATCGTCTAGTTAGTGGTATATAGATATATATAAGTGTTATGCATTCTGTCCATTAAATATCGGAAATTCGCAATTTGAAAAACTTGTTTTGGGGAAGAATACTCAAAATAACACTTGTCCTTTATGTGGTTTTTCTAAAATATGAGCTTTATCTGTGATTCGATCAGATAACATAGATAGATATATGCCATATATATTCGGTTATTAAGATTTTGAGAAGACTATCATCTTCCAAGTTATTTCCACTGTGCTCTATAATGAGCTGGAATTTGAATTTTTATCTATGATTCGATATGGCATCCCTTGATAGATATAGCATCCCGATAAGAGATAGAGGTTATGTTCTGCATTCTGTCCATAAAATTTGGGAAATTTGAATAGAATCTCGAAAAGACTCTCATCTCCCTGTGTTGTTTTCCCTGTGTTCCATAAATGAACTGGAATTCGAGTTTTACCAGAGCTTCGGTGAACTTATGGAGCAAAAACTCCATAGAATTGTCTACTCTAAATTCTAAAGAAAAAGACAATATTACAATGCCAAAGAGAACAAGAAATAGAAATCTTTAAAGTTTTCTTAAAATGAGCTTATATTACATTTCTCCGGTTGATATCATTGCTTTCTATATATCAAAATTCTTAGAAATTTCCCTTAGATATGCATAAATGTCACCTTTAAGTGAGCATCACTTTGGGAACTTTCTATCAAACTTAGGACCTGTGATATTTAGTTTAAAGAAAGACATAATGTTTTATTCCTGAAAGAATTCAGCAGGTGCTTAGGTTTTGTTGTTCCTTATCTTCAGCAGTCGTTCTCACGTACTCATTTTGGTCTTGAATCTTTAGACTTGATCAACTATGCCATACCCTGCTCAAATACAATATAAGGAATCCAGTAATGTGCTTTTCCAGTCAAAAAAGTCTATAAGGGAAACTAATTATTGTGCTTTATATTATACTCATTTATTGATCCTCTCCCTTATGTTCCATATGCATAGGTTTCCCAAGAGAGAATCACTCGCTTTAACGGTAGAAGTTTCAATCCTCCCATTGGTTTCTGGTTCCTTATACTGCGATTTACCCGATTTCTTTAATCTTAACTCCTCCTGCTGAGCACTTTTCTCACTCTCTAATTGTAGTACGATTTCCAGATCTATGAGAACTTGTTGAGAGTGTGGAATTTTTACTCGCTAAGAAATTACCAAAATTTGCACCCATCCTCTTCGATGAAATGTTTAAGGTTATAAAAGAAGACCTTTTTCGTCGACACAATGTTCTATTCGCTCATTTGCTGACCCTCAGTGGCAAAGCGACGCATTGAGCGGTCAGTGAAAGACCGTTTTGTCTATTACGCTCAAGCTGAAACCCGAGAGCTATGCACTGAATGGAAACGATAAGAAATGGGTTGCTGTTAAGACCGTGAACAGTGTCTTTTTTATTTTTTCGGTCTTTTGAGTGAGCAGATCGAGATATCTGCGGCCTCGGTGGATCAGAAGTTAGCGCACTGACCCGCCAAACAAGAGGCGAGTTCGAGTTCGAGTCCCGATCATTTCGATATAGGCATGACCCTCCTAGAAAAACTAGGTTGTGGCGCAGGATTTGAAATCCACCCACTTTAAAATAATTTTTCAGTAAGGGAAGCACAAATAAAGAAAAATAGTGTTTCAGGCTGTGACCCGATAGGATTGTTATGGATATATAATAAAAGATCGAAATATCTATGCCAACAGCATAAGACAATCAGGAAAAGACCCTTTTCCCCGCATACTTTACCTGTTTTGCTCAGTTACTGACCCTCGAAATAGTCTGCCTACGTCAAAAGGTCAGCGAAAGAGTGATTTGTGTGCTATGCTCAAACCGCAAACCCAAGAGGGAAAACACTTAGAGAAATGGGTTGCTCTTGAGACCGTGAGCAGCAGCGTTTCATTTTTTGCGGTCTTTCGTGTGGGAAATCGTTGCAAATACTCCTATAACATACGAAAGATAGAAAACTATCTCAGCTGAGCTCAGGCCTGGCCCTCAGTTCAGCGGTGCATACCCATACCCGGCCCGTACAGGGTATGCAGCTGCGTGTTGGAAAATGCTTTGTTTGTTATTTTGTCAATTTTTTGTGTTGTTTTTTTTTTGCCATTGTTGTTGTTGCAGTTGTTGTTGTTGTTTGAAATATTTGTAAATAACTCAAACAACTTTGTGTTGTTGTTGTTGTTGACCCAATTGAAAGAATTGTTTTTCATTTTTAGCATTTTATTTCATTTCGTTTTGCATTTTTGTTAATTATTTCATGGAGCAACTAGAAAAAGATACAAAAGTATCTGTCGGATACAGTTGCAGTTGGCGTTGTGTCTGCTTTGTATCGGTTTTGATTCGTTTTTCTCTCTTCTTTCCTTTTTTGTCTTGCGAATCAACAGTTAAAACGAGACTCTGCCTTTACCCGCCCCTCCCTACCCCTCCCTACCCCTCCTCTCTCACCCCCTCCCTCCCCCCGCTCTATTTGCCACGCTTGACAAGTGCCCAACTGGTTTTTCTCGCTGCAATTTTTCTGATTTTCCGATTTTCCGTTGTGTTTTATTGCATTTTCCACTGACCAAAGCATTGACAAAGGGGACAAAATTGCAGAACTCCGAAATCCAACCGAGTTTCACACACTTTTCCAATGAATTTTCAAGCAGAGGAAAAACAAAATAACCCGAATTCTGTTTACGCTTCATCAGTTTTACCCCCCCCCCCCCCCCTGTTTTTCTGCATTTTATTTACCAAAATAATTGGCGTTTTTATGCTGAGAATTTGCTCTGATTGTTTGTTCCATTATACAAATTTCCGGAATTTTTGATACACACGACATTTGCTTATATGGCAGCTATATGATATAGAAGTCCGATCCTTATGAAATTTAGTGAAGCGGTAGATGATAACGAATCCTAAAAGTATGTGAGTCCAATACGTTGGAAAACATGAGAAATATAGACAAAACTGATTTTTAGTTATATTCCAGCTATATAAAATAATAGTTCGATCCTTATGAAATTTGGTGAAGCGGTAGACTATATTGAATCTTAGAAATATGTAAGCTTTCAGTCCAATAAGTTGGAAAACATGGGAAATATGGGCAAATCCGATTTATGGGTTTATGGCAACTCTATGATATAGTAGTCCGATATATTTGAAATTTGGTGAAACGGGAGATAATAATGAATCTTGGGAGTGTGTGAACGTTAAGTCCCATGAGCTAGAAAACATGGGAAATATGAGCAAAACGGAGTTTTTGTTATATGGCAACTATATGATATAGAAGTTCGATCCTTATGAAATTTGGTAAAGCAGAAGATAATAACGAATCCTGGAAGTCTGTGAACATTCAGTCCAATACTTTGAAAAATATAGGAAATATAGGAAAAAAATAATTTTAGTTGTACGACAGATTCATATGAAATTTGGTAAAGTGGGAGATGGTAAATAATGTTAAAAGTTTGTAGGATTTGAGTCGATCAGCTTCGAACACTTGCGAAGTAAGGGCAGTTTTTTCTATTGTATGATAGCTATATGATATAGTGATCCGATCCGTTTCAAAAATAGGTGATATCATTATAATAACTTGCTTATCGATATATATTACAGTTAAGATCCCGAAATTAGCTTAAAACTTGAGGATTTCAGTGAAGCTTTGCAGCTTTGGTCACACCTGGCATACCCTAGCGCCATCTGCAGGACAATAAGTGCAATTTGTTGTACAAGGGCGTAGGCGGGAAGGGGAAAAACGGGTGGAGCAAAGCAATTATAATGCGAATACCCGATAAATATGGGCATACAAACACGTATATATATTTAAAGGAGAAGGAAAAGTAAAGAGAAGAGGTGGGTGAGGAGGGGGAGGAGGAGAAGGAGAAGCGAAGCAAAGCAAACAAGTAATAAAAGACAATGTGTAAAAAGGGTAAAGAATCGGAACGTGGGGGGCGGGGGGAGGGAAAAGACGAAAAATAGGGGCAGAAAAGCAGGGGCAACAACAACGTAGGCATGGCAACAACAACAACAACAACAACTGCAACTGTCTTCACCCCCAACTACACACCTCCCCCACCCCTACCCCTTTTTCCAACGCGTCCCCCAACACCTCTGTACCCCTTGACCCCTTCTCACCACGTCGCCCTCAACCACCTTTTGGGGCACTTCTCCTTATGCATCCCGCGTCTTTTGAGCCCAAAAAAAAAAAATGGGAAAATGGGGAAAAAAAAGATTGAAAAATGAAAAACGTGGCGAAAAAGGGTTAAACAAAAGTGAGAAGCAAAAAAAAAGGGAAAAAATGAAAAAGATATATGAACTTTTGGCACAGACGACGCGCAATTATATTGATTTTTATGTAAACCCCTCGGCTTAGGGAGGGCCTGAGGGAAGTATAAATATTCTCACGAAATTCTGCACAAAAAATGTTAAAAAAAAACCCAACGGAAAACCCTAAATCCATCGTTTCACTTTTAGAGAGAAATTTTGATTAAATTTTTGCACAAATTGAGTGGGTTAACATTTCTATACTTTTTTATGGGTGGGGATTAGGTTATAAGAACTTTATAAGCTACGTTTTTCCTATAAAAAAAAGCAAGATAGAGCACTTGGGATACCCTGCTTCCAGTCATACAATGAAATTACAAATTTCATTGAAGGAAAAGTCGTAGATCCCTAAAAGTTACATTCAGAATGTTCGGGAGGTCAAAAGAAATCGTTTGATCCATGTCTGTCCGTCTGTATGTATCCAAGCTAGTCCCTCAGTTTTTGAGCTATTCTAATGAAACGTGGCTCATAACCTTCTTTTATTATGCATCAGATCGGACCACTATATCTATAACTGCCATATAACTAAAACATGGGTTTACTCATATTTCCCATGTTTTCCAACTAATGGGACTCAAAGTTCATACATTCCCAAGATACATTATTGTCTCGCGGCGCACCAAATTTCATAAGGATCGAACTTGTATACCATATAGCTGTCATATAACCATAAATCGGATTTGCCCATATTACCCATGTTTTTCAACATATGGGACTGAAAGCTTACATAGTCTCAAGATTCGTTATAGCCTACCGCTCCACCAAATTTCATAAGGATCGAAGTACTATATCATATAGCTGCCATATAACCAAAAGTCTGGTTTGCCTATATTTCCCCAAATTTTGGAGCTTTACCTTCCAAAAGAATATGAAATCTCCGACGCGTCGAAGATAATCCTTCCCTACATGTTTTTATATACAATATGTATGCGATTGACAGCATTCGATAGTTGTTATCGATTGTCATAGTCATTGCAATAAGATAACAGAAAGGAAGCACATGGTTAGATTCAGCCGATTTTCGGTTAGTTGGGGTTAGTTAAGCATATTAAAACGTTAACAAATCGGCTCGACAAGTACGGTTAGAGCTAATCAATCAAATCGATTATTCGATAAGCGCACCGCGCTCTCCGCAAGAGCTTCTTCTAGAGGCGAAATTGTTTGCTGTTTCGGTTTCTGTTTCGGTTTCTGTCTTTAAATGTGCCCATTAATATGAGATTTGTTGTTGGTTTTTGGTGCTATTTATAAAATTGTATGTATGTGTGTGTATATATATGTATATATGTATGTATATAGGTATGTATATAGGTATATATACCCTATAGTATGGGTGTATAAATATTTAGCTTTGATTCCGTTACGTTGACGTCATTTAAACGCCTCGCTTCGCAGCCCAACAACAACAACTACAACAACAACGACAACAACAACAACGACAACAACAACACCAACAACTACAACAACAACTACAACAACAACTACAACAACAACAGGCAATAACTAAGCAGAGTTACTGCAAACACAATGTACAAAATGTCAGCTGCTAATTTGATTTACTTATGTACATACATACATATATATATATATATATATATATATATACAACTATATATATTTCGGTGTATATATATTGTTTTCCCCATAATATATAGATGTGTTTGTACTTGATATGGAATACGTGGGCTGTGCCAGAAGTAAATGACGATCTGACCTTTACCTAGCGCCGCCTCGTAAAGTCTCCCGTTTCGAATATAACACAAAAAAATGGGGAAAAATGAAAAAAATGAAAAAAAGATAGAGCGTTGCAGTCCCCCCCCTCCCCAAGGCGCATGTCTCAAGTCAATTGAACATTTAGGGGAAAATTTAGAATTGATGCCAAAGTTATGCCCATTCTGTCGAAAATCGTTTTTCTCGATTATCGGGCGAAGGGGGCGTGGTATCATCGAAATCTCAGAACTTGATATGTGTATTGTATACACGGACCTTCATGCCGAGTTTCAAGTCTCTAGCTCTTATAATCCCGAAAATAAATGCGTTCACACGAACGGACAGACAGACGGAGGGACGAACGGACATGGCTAAATCGACTTCGCTATTGATCCTGATCAAGAATATATATACTTCATGGAGCCTTTGGTGGACCAGTGTATAGCGAACTGTCCCGCCGAACTGTCCCGCACATGTCGATAGGCCTGACAATCCTAGAAAAACTAGGTTGTGGCATAGCATTTAAAAGCCACCCATGTAAAAAAAAGTGAAAGAAGCAGAAATGATGAGAAATAGTGCTTCAAGCTTTGACCTAATAGGGTTGTTATGGTCATATAAAAAAAAAAAATAGAGTCTGCCACGCTTCCTTCTGCCTGTTACATACATACATACTTATAACTTCGGTGTTTATGATTCGATCATTCTGAAATTCTCAAGATTGGTAAATGAGACAAACATGAATACATATTCTGGATATTCAAATCATTATGATAAGGATTGTAGAAATTATGAGTACTTATCTAATTTGGGTGGGACCAAAAAAGGATGGACAAAAATTGTGGTATTTCTGCATGGTGTCTATGGGCAGCCACATACCAAATTTGATGACTAGCATAAAATTTGTGGCTGCTAAACAAATTTCGCCACTTTCCGGGAAAATGGAGGTGTGTAATAAAATTTTGGAAAACTCATTTCTACAATTTCCTTTCATGACCCTATATACCAAATTTTGGGTCGACGGCTCCAAAAATGACACTAAACTGTTCCAAGATTTGCTTGTCAGAAGAGTTCCATTCTCAGTAGCCTTTGATATCATTGGAATTCGATTCCCCAGTTAGTTTCTGTTTCATTATTCAAATGGTATGTAAAAATTTTCCTAAAAAAGAATCAACTTTAAGATATTCCATAAGTTTTCTGTTTCTGTTGTCGTAAGTTCTTAATTCGACGCTCTGAAGATGCCCAACCGATCTAGGAACATTTCCATATTCCAATTGCACGATGAG
>JBANCY010000996.1:0-15946 GCA_037040045.1 Phorticella flavipennis | reverse complement strand
GTGTGTGTGTGTGTGTATGTGTGTGTGTGTGTGTGTGTGTGTGTGTGTGTGTGTGTGTGTATGTGTGTCCTTTGTGTGTATTTGTTACTTGTGGATTTTATTTTTATGACTCACGCACTTCTGCGGCTTCCGGCTTGGCCACCAAAATGGAGCCATCAACACCTGCTTTACGTAGTGCTTTACGTAGTGCGCGACGGTAACGCAGTTGTCCAACATTTCGGCCAGTGCTGCAAAACGCAAATATTTTAGCGTACAACTTGAATGTTGTTGTTACTGGATGAACTTCCCCCCCGTACGCTTTTGAGTTATGGCTGCAGTCGCAAACTCAATTTGAATAAATTGCTGGAAACAAAACAAAACGCACACAAATCCACGCAGTGGATAAAGTGAGAGAAGAAAGCTGAAAAGCGGAAGTGGCAGTGGTGGGAGAGGGGTCTGAGATGCTGGGCCGAGGAGGTGTAGAAACAAAGAGCGGAGCCCCATAAACCCGTAAAGTCTATCGAGGCCGCCCGAAAACTTTTGGCCGCGCGCCTTTTTTAAACGAAATTTACAGCTCGCAATACAAAAAGTTTTTTACAATTTTCAACATTTCACAGCACTTGTAAGCGGTAGGGGGCTGGGGGTTCGGGGGGGTTGGAAAACCCCCCCAAACTGAAATCCTGCATGTGTGAAGAATCAAGACGCATAAATTGCCAGCTGGCCCAGCCGGAGCAGCCGGAGGAACAGCCGGAGGAACAGCCTCCGCTTCCTTACAGCTTTTAAGCTTATTTACTGCTTATATATTTTAACGCCTCAAACCAGACCAAGGCAACAACAAACGCGATTACATATAATACATATATATATAAAAATATATATATACTCTTATTCGGCAGCACTTCCTGCCCAACATGACAAATGGCTGCAAATCGTCTTCCTTTCGCGGCCAACGCGTTGACAACAAAATGGCAGAAAGGGGCCAGAGCAACTGGCAGTTTGGCTAGTTGTTGCAGCAGTGGGCGGGGGGCAGGGGGCGTGGTAGCGGGACAGGGGCTTAGCACGTTGTATAAAGTATATTTTTTTTTGTTTTTTTGTTCATCGACATTTTTCATTATTTATTTATAGATATTTATTTATTTAACACTTCTCCTGCCGCTCGCCTCAGACATGCACGACAAACTGTTTGCGTTTGCCACACTGAAAATGTTATATACATATATACCCTATATATACATACATACCCTATATATATATACTGCCCATATCAAGTTAAAATTTAAAATTTTCTAAAACTAAGCACATAAAACAATTTGCCACCATATTTCACCAACACTGCAATTGAGGCAATATTTTCTGAATTTAGACACTTTTCAGTAGTATATAATATACCATAATAATAAACTATACCATATATATATAATATATAATATATGTAAGCCTATATATATGTGACTTAAAAAAATCGAAAGCCTGAGGCCCTATTTGTCTTTTTCTGCTTCCTTCACTGAAACACTTTTTTTATGTGGGTGGATTTCAAATCCTACACCACAACCTAGTTTTGGTAGGAGTGCCATGCCTATCGACATGTGCGGGACTCGAACTCGCACCTCTTGTTTGGCGGCACAGTGCGCTATCCACTGATCCACCGAGGCTCCCAAGGGAATCTTACCCAGCCATACTAACAAATGCTTAACTTGACATTAAATCCAGTGCACAAGAATTCCATTTTAAGGCTGCAAATCTTCCGTATTTTTGAACTAATTCTATTGAAATTTGCTGGAACGTTAAATAGTATAATCATCTAAGAGTCTATCTAAATTTGAAATCAATAGCTTTAGAAACATAGATTATATGGCCAACTGTGACTTTCGCTCTTCTGTCAGTTTTATGACATCAAGCCTATACGCAACTCAATAACTGAGGAAAGCTTGCTGTCAATCGGTTAAGAACTGCAACGATGATCATCTGACATTTCTGGTGTCAACTTTTGGGGATCTATGATGTTTATTATATGGCTATAAAAACCCATTCATGCCACAGCATGAAACACTATTTGCCTTCCTTTACTGAAGACTTCCGCTTCCTTCACTAAAGACTTCGAATCACGATGAATTTCGAATCCTATGCCCCACAACCTAGTTTATTCCCTTCCATAGGATTTTTATATATGCCTATTTTTTTCGGAAAAGCTTAGGGTTTCTTCTACGAGATGGAGCTGGTAGGATGTTTTTTGGTTGTTTGACCATAACTAGGAAAAGTGTTTGAGAGTGCTAAAAACCCAGTTCATGCAGTCCACATGAGTATGGTTTGATCCCACGACTTCTTGCTTGGTGGGACAATGCGCTATCCACTGGTCCATGGAGGGGGAGACAAAACCAGCTGAAAGCCATCAGGTTCCAAACCCTGACGGACAGATAAGACCAGCGTATAGCAAACTCTTTGAAACACTTTCAAGAACTTTTGTCTCTACAAAAAGTACAGTCAATACAAATTTAATTTTGTGCATTTACCAACACTGGCCTTGTTTCAAACGGTCTCAAAACAATACTAATTTCAACCTTTTGTCACTTCATATATTTCTACAAATTTTCAACAATTTCCATCATCACACGCCAACGTTTTTTATTTTCCTATTTTATTTTCCAACTGTTTAAAACTTTCGCTGGCCAAGTTGGAAAATTATTGTTGCCAACTTAATTGTCGCAATTAAGTTACGGCCTCCGCCAAGTGAGGCAGCTGTGGGCACACTGGCAACGACAGAGCGGGCGACCAAAATGGGACTCCTCCAGTCGACTTGACGCGACTCGACTCGACTCGACTCGACAGGACTCGACTTGACACAGGAGCCAGAACTTCACGGCCTGTCCTATTGTTTGGCACTTGACGTCTTGCGTTTGTTCTATAAATGTTTTAAACATTTTAATTAGTTTTAATAAACGCTTCGTCGTCGTCGTCAACGTCGTCAAAAAAGCGTTTGAAGTGCCCCAAACCCCAGAACCCCCTACAGACCCCTCATAGAGCATACCTCTAACAACCCGTCGTACTCTGTTTCATTAGCAGACACCACAGTGTACGCCCACATGCTGACACGCCCACTTTGGCTGTGCTGTGTTTTTGTTCTGACCCGCGTCCACATGCTTCATGACAATGAATTCCGTGCAAAGAGATTCCAAAAGGGTGTCCTTTTGGGTGTCCTTGTGTCACTGTGTGTGTGTGTCCTGTGTGTGGGAGCGTTGCCAGCTGCTGCTGCGGCCTGTTAAATATGCTTACCACATGACCCCCCACCGCTCCCCGCACACACGTAAATGCCCAACAATCGCCAAATAATACATATAGCTCTCTGTGGCATACCCGGCGTATGCGTAATGTTTAGCTGGCGGCCGCGGTCGAAGTCGCGGTCGACTGCGGTCGCGCAAGTTTCCGCCTGAACTTAGCGGTTCACTAACAAACCAACAGCAATCCACTCCACACACACCCCAATACCAAACGCCTTAATCCCCATGCATTGAGTCCTTCCGAGTCCTTCCCAGTCTTTCTGAGTCCTTCCTTTGGCTTGTTGTTCGCGTGTCGCCAGTGCATTGTTTTTATGTACTCGTGCCACATGTGACGCGTCTGTATGGCGGGTGCTGCCTGCCACTTGCCACACTGATTGTGTCTTGTGGCCATGTAGCCATCCTGCCCCCTCCGACGCCCCAGACCCCTCCAGATCCACCATTTTGTTGCCTTAAAGCAGCTGTTCACTGACTACTTTGCTAATTCCAATTGCCAATTTGAATAACTTTCGCAGCAGTTTCACATTTTTGGGCCAACGAACAATGTAAAGTTCTTGTTTTTTGGGCTTAAACACATTGTACATGCCATGCACATGTATCTATATATAAGGTATATATGTATACATATAGGTATATATGTACTACGTACCAGTTCTATTGAATATTTAAATTTAACGCTACAGGAAATTGCTTTCATTTGAAGTTGAAGGCGTGCTGAGTTGACAGTTTTTTGTATGCCAAAATGGCATAGCGGGACGAAAGTAGAGCAAAAATTTTAAAGTGATTTTGTTTGCCAAAATCTTATTAAATCCTATATTAGCTTTGGCCTTTGGGAGCATGTTATCGATAAGCTTAATGAAGGCAAATATGTGAATTTTGTTCAAGTGATTTTTATTGAAGAATTAACATTTTAGATCATTTGAAAAAAATATACAAGCGCGGGGAGGTTCCAAAAAAAATTTGGATGTCAATTTTTGTATAAACTCTATGTGCAGCTGCATACCAAATTTCATAATAATATTATCATTTTCGGCACTAAAGAAGGAATGGGATATTATTGCTTACATGCTTGCAAGTTGCATCTTATTTTATGTCAAGAAATGTACCATTTTTTAAAATTTTTTAAAATTTGGCTGCCAATTTCTGTATAGTATCTATGCGCCCCTACATACCAAATTTCAGAACTGTAGAATCATAATTGTAAAAGCCTCAGTTTTGTCGCTTTTTGGAGAAACAAAGGGATATTCATTTTCGCATCTTATTTATTTACATGCAGTTTTTTTTAATTTTCGGGAGATCCTGTAATGGTATTAAAAATCTTTGGATACCCATTTTTGTATAGTCTCTATTTTCACCGACATACCAAATTTCATAGCTCCAGCATAATCATTGTGCCGTTGATGCACATTTCTTAACTTTCCAGGAAAATGGAGCGGTATATCAAAATGAAATTGTTTCCTGGAGTTTTTATTCATAAACTTATATACCAAGCCGATTTGATGCCGATTGCTTTATAAATGCACAAGTTATGACCATTTTATCGACAAGTGATTAGTCGTTTATCGAGGGAACGTAACGTACTATGATTAAATGATCACAACTTGATCTATAAAATCTATACAACGACTTTCATGCCAAGTTTGAGATCTATAACTCTTATAGTCTCCATAATACAGGCGTTGCTACAGTCAGGCAGACGATTAGAGCTAAATCGACTTGGCTATTGATGGAATCTGCCTCCTAGCTAGTATTACTTTTGTACAAGCATATTAGATAGACCCTTTATAACCATTTCTGATTGGAATCAGTGTATAATTCTTCTTGCTTGCCATCATTACCAGTAGAATTCATTTTGAGCTTTATGGGGGGAATATATATATATTATATGATACAATTATAATCTTTATAACTAATAAAATAACTAATACTACTACTATTCCGCTAAATTTCACTTTCGGATCGTCTCAAATATATACTATCGATAATCTTATCGAAATACAAGCCTGTTAGACCGTTAGCAACTGTCAAGTTAACCCAAACAACTCCCTAACTATCCGACTGTTATGAATACCAAGTTTCTAGTGCTAAGCGCTTGGTAAACCCCAGCGAAAAGTTGTAGCTCGACTTGCAGCATGTCCTGGCAATAAATCGATCCGCCTTAGGCTCTTGCTACAGCTACTCTGTCGGTCTGTCTCTCCGTGGGCCTGTCCTTCTGTGTGCCTCCCTGCCTGTCTGTCCGCCTGTCTGTCCGTCTGTCTACTCTCGGCTTCATACTCTTTTAACTTGAATTTTATGCGTTATCCCATTGTCTCCATCAAAATGCTATGGCAAGCACGGCCTGACTCTCATCGATTTGGCTGCTTTTCAAGTGCACAATATTCCTTCTATATCTTTCAGGTTTCAGTTTTTTTCCTTCCTTTTCTTCCTTTTTTTTTTCCCTCCTCTGGCTCTGGCTGTATTTTGTGTGTGTTTGCATATCGCGAAGCGACATTTGCATAAGCCCGCATGGAGCCATGTATCGAATGCAGGCGACCCAACCCGGCACTGGGCCCCCTCCCGTTGAACCCCCGTTGAACCTGCAACCACCAATCCGCTATATAAACCCAAAGTTCCCTCAATCCCATGGACGCCCCCTGCACTCAACCTCCCACACTCTGGCGCGCTCTCTTTGCCGCTCTCAGACAATCTATCTATCTATATTTTTCATCCGATATGCACTCTGTGTGGGGGGTGTATTGGGGGGATCTAGTGTGGGGACTGCCTTATACTATATAGACTATATAGACGAGAGAGGAGGAGAGGGAGAGTACATGCCGCTGCACTTTATTATTTACTGCATTTCCAATAACGTCGACATCATCGTAGTTATTGTAGTTGTTCTTGTAGTTGTTGTTGTTGGTGTTGTTGGTGTACTGGTGGTTGTTGTTGTTGTTGTTGCTGTTGTCCTTGCAGCGTCGTCCACTCATGCGCAAGGACAAAATGCATGCTAATCAATAAATTATTGAAATATTATGCGAGTTGCCCTTTTCCCAACTGGTAAAAACTTTTATCAAAGCGCCCATTAAGTGCTCCAAAAGAGATAGAGACAGAGGCAGAGAAAGAGACACAGAGACCAACCTAGACAGAGACGGAGACAGAGCACAGCTCCAATGACAGTCAACCGACATTTGCCAATGCCAAAAAAAAAAAACGAAAAAAGATATAAGAAAAATTGCAGGAAAATTAAAAAATCTATGTGAAAATCGCTTAAAGGAAATAATAAAAAATTATCGCTTGAGCATTAAATGAAAATTACGTAACGTTCATAGACCATGTTGAAGGCAGTTAACGAAGATATATTCGTTTGCTTAAAGCTGAAAAAAAATGACAAGTGAGAAGGATTATCTTTGTCCCTCGAATTTTTCAAAGAAAGCGGTAGATATCTTGAGAAAATGTGAACTTTCAGTCCAATATATTAGGAAATACAAGAAAAATATGGACAAATCCAATTTATGATCATATGGAAGCTATATGGTATAGAAGTTCGATGAAACTTGGCGGAGCGGTAGATAATAGCAAATCTTGGGAGTATGCAAACTTTCAGTCAAATACGTTTGAAAACAACTGAAATATGGGCAAAACCGACTTTTGGTTATATGGCAGCTTTAAGATATAGTAGTCCGATCCTTATAAGTGTTAGTGGATCGATCGATAATAACGAACTATGGAAGTATGTGAACTTTCAGTCCAATACATTAGGGAATATAAGAAAAATATGGACAAATCCAATTTATGCTCATATGGAAGCTATATGGTATAGAAGTTCGATCCTTATGAAACTTCGTGGAGCGATAGATAATAGCAAAACTTGGGAGTATGCGAACTTTCAGTCCAATACGTTTGAAAACAAGAGAAATATGGACAAAACCGACTTTTGGTTATATGGCAGCTACATGATATAGTAGTCCAATCCTTATATATGTTGGTGGATCAGTAGATAATAACGAATTATGGGAGTATGTAAGCTTTTTAGGCCAATACGTTGGAAAACATGGGAAATATGGGCAAAACCTATGGCAGCTATATGATGTAGAAGTCCAAATCTTATGAAATTTAGTGGAGCGGTAGATAATAACGAATCTTGGGAGTTTGTGAACTTTCAGTCCAATACTTTTGAAAACAAGAGAAGTATGGGCAAAACCAATATTTGGTTATATGGCTGCTATATAATATTATGGTGTAATCCTTATGAAATAAAGTATATCTATTGATTACCAAAAATCTTAGGAATCGCTGAACTTTTTTTCCAAAAGTTTGAAAATCATTGCATACACGGTCAAAAGCGAATTTCTTTTATATAGCAACTATATGATATAGTGGTTCTATCCCTAAAAAATATTATATAACTATAGATAGATATGAATCTTAAGAGTGTGCGAACTTTCAGTCTACTAGCTTAGAAAACTTGGAATGTAAGGGCAAAGCCGTCTATTGCCTCTATGGCAACTATAAGATATAGTAGCGCAATCCAACCAGTTGCGACAAATATGCCGATTAATAACCAAGAAAATGTTTTTTGTCCAGTTTTATAACGATAGCTAATACTGGTGGGGGCAGACAGAAGGACATGGCTTAGAGGATTTTCATTAAGCTCCCGACCATTATGAAGGTTATACATGAGATTCCTCAATGCAGTTCAAAATCTTGGAAAACATATATCTATAAAGTAAAGGAGGATCCTTTAAGGAGTTGTGATTTTCTTCTCTAAATAAAATGTCAGATACATATTGATAACCTATACCATGTAGCATATATAGCGCACTATATAATCGGGTATATAACAAATGGAACATGGCAAAATCGGGGTGTAAGTTAAACAAAAGAAAAGTTTAGCACAATTTTGTGAACATTGTTGCCATTTGTTATAATTGTTGTTACTGTTTTTGTTCTTGTTGTTGTTGTTGTTTTGTTGTTGTTGTTGTTTTGTTGTTATTGCTGCAAAATTGACTTAACTGCAACAGCAATAGGAACCACAACAACATTGCATGCATTAGAAATGCCTTCCGTAGCACCTAGACCCAGGGCTAACCACGCCCACTGCACAACCCCCACAAGCCCCAAACGCCCGGGCGCCGAGCAGTAAATGGACTTGGTAAACGTTTTGCCATGGAGGACGTCTAACCCTTTGGATTCCCGATGTTGTTGGTGTTGTTCCTGTTGTTGTTGTTGTTGCCGTGCCTTAGTTGGCAACTTTGTGCCCGTTATTGATCCACACACACACACACACACACACACACACACACACACCGCGTACCTACATAGTTGTAGGCTAGTTGGTAGGCGTGGCACACCTGTGTTGTGTGTGTGCGAGTTGTAAGGGCATGCCTAATATGGGTCTTTATTTAATTTAATGCCATTTTCTGTTGCTTTATAGCGCCAGAACAACAATAACAACAAGAAGAAGAACAACAACAATAATAACAACACCAACTACAACAATAACAACACCAACAACAACTACAGGGTATAAAAAGAGGCGAGTGCTGAAAATGAAAAACAGACATAACATAAATTGCATTGGGAATTTTAGCTACTCTGTAAGACACACGCACACACTCACGCACACACACACACACACACACATATTCCGAGACAGGCACACACACACACACACCACATACCCACACACCAGCGAGCATTGACTCGATTATCAAAAATCCTATACAAAACATCGGTAAGCCCGATTCAGTCGATCACCTTAAGTTTTCCAGAAGGAAACGTCGTTTCTGAACACCAATCCCCTGTCTGACTATCAGTCCCTATATGGAAATTTCAATTTTTAAGCGTAGACCAAAGATCATGATTTCCAGGCACAAAACCCATAGCCTTGAGCTAAGTATAATTCAATGGCTGAAAGGAAAGGGATGATTTTCGGAAGTTTCATTTAGTAACGCCCATTGAGCTGCATATTGAAGCTTTCATGCTAAGAAATATATAAACCTTCTTCAATAAAGCAATTAAAGCAATTAAGTTAAGACTCATATCAGGTATACTCGACGATGATAGATGTTGAATGATAAGCATCGATATTGGTCATCTATCTCATAAGATATAAATCTTAACATCGATCTTAAGCTCTCGATTTTGACAATTCCGATGGTTTTCAGTGTCTTAAACTCTCCTTGTCTTAAATTTCGTTATTGGGATTTCGGTACTTAAACTAACATCGATCTTGGACTTTTGATTATGACAAAGTTGCCAACATTGATGTTTTTCTAACATCGAGTATCCCTAGCTCTTGTGCAGTATCAACACAGAAACTCTCTTAACTTTTTATTCATATTACCCTTTTTGAGAAAGATGAAATTCAAGATTAAGCATACTTTCGGATTTCATTCAAAGCTTTTCGGTTTTGTGAAAATTAACAAAGATATTTTGGTTCTGGTTCTTTCTTCTTTCTTGGACAAAAACGGACCTTAATATACTCCATTTCGGCTTGAAATAATCTATATATTTTATGGTTATGATAAGCATGAAATGCTAAAAATCAGACTAGACATCACAATTTTTTTGAAATGAAACATAAGCGTTCTACTAGAAGTGAAAAAATTCTTAGAGTTTTCCCCGAAATGTACTGTCGTTTTTCCAATTTCTAAAAAGTTAAAGTGAAACATTTATGGGGCCTCGAGGGACCAGTGGATAGCGTACTGTCCCGCCAAGCAAGAGTAGGATTTGAGATCCATGCTTCAGGCTTTGACAGGGTTGTTATGGCCATATAATAAAGTAAAACATTCGAATGATGGAATGCTTAATTTTTCAAAATCTAAAAAATATTGTGCCATTTAGACTCTTCCTGAAGAACTTTGGGATATTTTGAAATCATCGAAAGTATGGGGAGCAATGGAATGAAACAATGTTGTTTCATTTTCCATCTTACAAAAAGGTGTGTGAACCGTGTGCCATTTCCTCCATTCCTCGAGTCAAGCTTTCGCCCGTCGCTGTGGCTCCTCATTTGGCAACTTCCGAACAGAAGAAAGGGTATTCACAGGGCAATTGAAACATTTTATTGCATATTGTGTGTGTGTGTGTGTGTGTGTGTGTGTGTGTGTGTGTGTGTGTGTGTGTGTGTGCGTGTTATTGATGTGCTCAAAAAGCTGCTCAAATGAGTTGAAAATTCCCTAAATGCGCCAAAGTACGAATTTTTATTGCAATGGGCCTAAAACAAAGAGGAAAATCCAAAAGCCGAGAAAAACTGCGGAAAACTTTAAACGCTAAAAGTGATGAGGTTAGCTTGTTGTTGCTGTTGTTGGAGTCGAAGTAATGTTGCATGTACACGTGTGTGTGTGTGTGCGTGTCTATTCATGTGCAACAAGGCGCCATCTGCCTGGCAGCAGGACGAATGGCAACAGGAGGTGGCATGCGGCGGCGGCGGCATGCGGCATGCGGTTCCACAAGGCGCCGAGGCGGACATGTGTTATTCGCTTTTTTGCAGCTGCACGTGAAGCCCAACACATGTGGAGGAGTCGCTTGCTACTCCATCTCCCTACTCATCCTCCTCCTCCACCGCCAGCTCCTCCTGCTGCCCCATCTGCTGCTTCTGCTGCTCCTCCTGGGGCACCGCTGCAGCTGCTGCTGCATAATAAACAATTTCTTTTTTAAACACAACCCTTGCCCGGCCGGAGCGGAGCGGAGGCGAAAGATACGAGCTGCTCGCGCTGCTTGCCACATGAATGAGGGCGCGCAGTCGGCGCTTGAATGAATCATTCACGCAGAAATGAATACAAACGAGTAAAACGCATTGCATACTCATACGCTCTGTGGGTGAATATTGCTGTGGGTCCCCCCGCCCGCGTGTGTGTGTGTGTGTTTGCCCTGCATTCAATTGCATGTGAATAAATCAGTTAAATTATAAAAGTGAATCAATGAATGAATACATTTTTTAATCAATGAGTAAACTTTAAAAAATGTACAAATTTTTCATGCACTCAAATGAGCAAAGGAATGTTCTGTGATTGCATGTGAATAAACACTAATAGTTTAACTATGAATCAATGAATATGTTATGAATACATATGAATGAATACCAATTTTTAAGTAAGTGCACAAGAGAATATACACGAAAAACAAGTTTTGGCTAAGAAAGCAATGAACACCAACTAAGTTTTATATAACTAAGCACTGAATAGTATGAATACACGTGGTATGAATACATGTGAATAAACAATAATAGTTCAATTGGCTATCTATGAATACAGTATATATAATTACTTTCAGTTTGGTCATAAAGTAGCACTCAATATGATTAACATATAGCTAATGAATCATTTTATACAAAATGAATAATGATCAATGAATATAGTTTGAATACTTATTATTATGAATAAATTTTATTTAAATATTGTGAATTTAAGCTTAGGCTTTAAGGAACTTATGAAGTTAACAAGTTTTGAAAGAATCTAAAATGCATATAGTATGAATTTTCAGGACAAATAGTTCAATAGGGAATCAATGAATAGAGTATGAATACTTATTTTCAATAAGCGCATAAAGGAATATACAACATGATCCATAATTTACAACTAATGAATCAATGAATATGAAATGAATAACATTAAGAAAATGCATATGGTATGAATACTTGTGAATAAACCCTAATACTTTACTTACGAGAAAATGAATATAGTTTGAATACATATGAATGGATACTAGTTTTAGGATAATAAATCAACATCGAGCTAATGAAATTTGAATGAATACATATGAATCATTCATGGCGCCACGGTGGACCAGTAGGTAGCACACTGTTCCGCCAAATAAGAGGCTGTGGGTTCGAGTCCCACTCATGTTGATAGCATGACATGATTCGAAATCCACCAAATAGAATGAATACATATGAATTATTACTAAACTGTTCAAACAATTCAAAATACTCACTATTTTTATGACTTAAAGTTCATGAATGAATGATTGAATCTATGAATATAGTGAATCAATATGTTGTCAGATGGATTCAATGGTAACAATATTGTGAATATTTGCAATGAACAAATGAATATTAAGCCATTTATGACTGGCAAACACTGTGAATATTCACAATTTGCATATGAGTGTATGAGTGTTTTTATGAGAATGTGAATGGCGTGTGGCTTTCTGCGTTGTATTCAATTTGCCGCTTACCTTTGTTGATTTTTTATGTGGAGTTTTGTATAGCCCTCAGACCCCTCCCTCCCCCCAAAACTATGGCGCCCACTTGACCCCGCACAGCCCCTCTCCCTAGCTGCCAGCCCCTTTATGTAGCACCTGTGCTGTGCCAGGGCGCAATTAAATCGATAATAACGCGACCGGCCGAGCCTTAGACTGAATGAAGCCTAAGCCTGAAGCCCCGCGAAGGCCCCATAGCCCCCGAGGGCCCCGAGGAGTTGTCCAAAGTCTGCCTAATTGCGGATGACATGAAATTGTTTGCGCTATAACAATAAACCAAAGCACCGGCGGCAGCGACGCCGAAGCCAACGCCGACGCCAACGGCGACGTCGACTGCGACGCAATGCTAACAACAATAGCAACAACAACAACAACAACAACAAACAGCTCAGCATTAACCAAGCCCAAGTGCGAGCTGACAAATATTTACCATAGATGGCGCTTAGCTTGCGCCGGGTTTATGTTTATGAAATGAATTGATTAGAATCATTCGAGCTTAGCCCATAAGCCTTTCGGATCAGACAATATGCTCTGCACACACAACACGACAGCACAACAAGACTCAACGGGAACTCTCAACTTCAGGTGCGCTCCGGGGGCTTACTATATCTGGGGGGGTAACAAGGGGACCTGCGGGAGCATAAATATTGCACACCCTATAAACAAACGAGTTTTGTTTTGTTTATCAACTTGTTACATTAACAGTGCTCGAATCGAATATCGATAAAGTTCCTTCCAGAAATTTATTCATAAAGCACGAAAAAGCGACTCAATTTGCTGTCTCAAAACTTTCCATGTATTTATATAGAATTTAAAGATAATATATATATCTTCCACCAAAATTCTCAGTGGATGATATAGTATAATATATAGGCATTGCTTGAGAGGCTTGTCGCGTAAAGAACCAACAACCACAGCTGAAGTCTCACCTACTGACAGTTTTCAATTTGCTCAGGCAATGAGAGGTCTTTTAGTGAGCGTTTGACTTCTATTGGAGTTTTTGATGTCTTTCCCCAAGTTTCTAGCTTTGTTCGGATCTTTCATGCACTATTATTATTGTTATTATTATATTATGGCGATAACAACCGTATCGGGTCAAAGCCTGAAGCACTATTTCCTTTATTCTGCTTCTTTCACTGAAAAACTTTTTTGCGTGCATGATTCGTGCATAATTATCTTGTCTATAGTTAATTTTGCTCAATATCGGGTGTTTTCGGCCTTACAAATAGCTTCCTATGTATATAGCTCTCTGCTTATTCTACTTGTTTCATGAATATGTTCTATTTTCCAACCTAAATTCCAAATATTTCCTAAATATACATAAAATCTCAATAAATACGAGCCTGATATGCATGAAATAGCTTGTAGAAAAGCATGGACCTATCAGGGATATCGGGCTAGTGCCTATTGATACATCGGATATATTCCGAATTTAGGGTGTCATTAGATCTAACGTACTTCTTTCGTGTCTTTCTGACTGCGGGTGTTTCATGGGATCCTTTAGCCTTCTTCGTGCATATCTTTTGTCTTCCCCATTATTTTGGCTAATTCATTGATATCAGGCTCTCTTTTACCTATAGCTTTGTTTCGTAGCTTTGCGTCCATTGTTGGATACAATCGACTTTTTGTTCATTTTTAGTGACTTTCTATTATTTTTTGAAAATTTTTCGATATTCATTTAATAGCCCATTTTCAGTCTGTTCCTTTGTTCTATGTGTTCCTAATCACAGAATTGCATCCACAAATATTTGTCTATTTAATTTTCCTAATTTAAATTTTATGTTCCATCTAATTTGTTGAATTTTTTCATATCCTATTTCATTTTTCGAATATGGCTTCAATAAACATTTATTCATTTATTTTACTAATTTGGGAAAATCCATAGAATTTCCATTTATAACCAGAATATAACCAATTTGAAGATTTTTCTTTAAACGTTAAAATAGTTTCCCTTCGCTGGAATTAATTTTTTTTAACTTTTTGTTTCGAATATTTTATTGTATTTTTTATTTACTTTTTCACTTTGCTTCGGATTGTGTGTTATTTCAATTTATTGCTAATTGAAGGCAGTTTGCGGAGCAAAACTGTGCCATTTCGGGGGATTTACTTTTATCTCTGTTCTCTCTTCTTTTTTTGGGAACGAAATTGAATATTTTATTTTATTTTCATATTTTCAAATGGCATATCGATTGCATTTTTTGCATAGATATAGACATTTGATTTCTGAATTGAGTTTTTATATTATTTTCATTCGGAAAATATACCCTGTAAATATTCAACTTTGTTACGCGCGGGCTGGAGTTTGATTTGTGTTGAAGAACCAAAAATTTTTCCCCTTATTTACCCAATGAAATTATTGATAAAAAATTAGCATTAACAACTTTTTGGGAAATGGGAATTAGAATTGCTTAAAACTAGGAAATTATTCTTATTATATGGCCATAACATGGGGTGTATGTCAAATCCTACGCCACAACCTAGTTTTCCTAGGAGCGTCATGCCTATCGACATGAGCGGGACTCGAACTCGCACCTCATGTTTGGAGGGATAGTGCGCTATCCACTGGTCCGCCAAGGCCCAAAAACTACGCAAGAGATTCATATAAATAATATGTTGTATGGTAATTATATATAATCGAAATTTAATAGTATGACAGCTATATGCTATAGTGAACTGATATATATGAAATTAGGCGGATCAATAGTTTACAAAATTTTCTAACTTTGTGTGAAATTACAAACCCATAGGTTGATAAACCAAATATATATGGTCTAAAACTGATTATGATATTTTCTGCAAAAAGATTAGGAATAAGTCGTCCTTTTTCGTTCAACTTGCAACAGTATAGCTGCGAAGTTTCCAGCTCCAGTGCTTATTGATCTATTAGTCTATATAGTCATATAATTTTTATACAACTGCACGACTATTACATACCCTGTAAGTTTAATTTCTTAATTAATCTAAATTTAGTTGTCTGACAGCTGTATGATATAGTGATCTGATATATATGAAATTAGGTGTATCAATAGTTTATAAAATATCCTAAGTTTGTGTGAAATTACAATCCAATAGCTTGAGAAACCAGAGATATATGGCCTAAAATTGACTATGATATTTTCTGCAAAAAGTGAAAATAAAAGTCTTACTTTTTCGTTCAACTTGCAACAGTTTAGCTGCAAAGTATTCTAGCTCCAGTGTTTATTGATCTATTAGTATATATGGTTATACAACTGCACGACTGTTACATACCCTGTATTAGGTTTAACTTTCCAGTTATTGCTGTTTTCTGTTGATAATTAGTAAAATTGCCTTAGTTTGCCAAGGCCAAGCCAAGTTACCACACTGCCTGGTGTGGCATGCCCCTTGAGCTGTGTGGCTAACAATGGGGTGTGGAGGGGGGGGGGGGGGGGGGGGGAAGGGGGTGAGGGGAAGAGGGAGGGTCCTTTGACCTTTGTTTATTTTTGTGTTTGTTTTATTTGACTTTAAGCCCTGTTCCACGTTCTTTTTGTACCTAA
>JBANCY010000995.1:0-10838 GCA_037040045.1 Phorticella flavipennis | reverse complement strand
GGTATGCGCGAACTGTAGATACCCTTTAGAGCTCTCTATTGCACTGGTTGTTCAAAAAACTCAACTCAACACATAAAGTGTTGGAAAATTGCTACCAGCAGTGTTGGCAACGTTGGTTTCCATTCTTGAGATTTGTCAACTGTGTTATCCTTTGGTTCGATCAAACTTAAAAGCGGCAGCGATATGTTCGACAACTTGCGGATCAAACATGCTTGAACAAACACGGTTCGATGCTGTTTGCTCGATCACCGTTTGGCTCGAACTTATGCTGTATGCTGGGTATGCGCGAACTGTAGATACCCTTTAGAGCTCTCTATTGCACTGGTTGTTCAAAAAACTCAACTCAACACATAAATTACAATACGGTTTTCATATGTATGTAGATGTTTGACTATGTACGTATATGTGTCTGTCTGTCGGTCTGTTTGCCATTTTTTGATCTCCTGGCTTACCATCAGTTAATTTTGATCTGCAATTTGCTGGGCTTTAGTTTTTTTATATATCTAAATCGTAGCTGAACGATGTTTTGCGAAATTGCTTTTCATTTCTTTTGTCTTGTCACTTGCGCTTAATGTATATATGTAGGTGTATAATATATATATATATATATAAATTTATGTACGTAACATCTGTTTTATAGGTTATAACTATGAACTTTCATATACCATATATATTAGAGACTCGATATATATATATATATAACTTGCATATGTATGGATTGACTCAACGTACGATACGTTGCCCACGATCGTCTCTTCCGTTTGGTCGTTTAGGTTAACGTAGTTTTTAGAGTTGATTATTAAGAACTATGCTTTATGGGGGGGTTAGTATTCGTATGCGTATGCTATAAAACCGAAGACTCAACAGGACCCTCAGCATTCGCACACACACACACGCAGACACAGCGTATTATACCCTTTTTGTCATTCCGTTTTGGCCTTTCGTGTGCTCTGCGCTCCACCTGTATTTATTGTCAACTAATCATTATTCAAAATATTCGTAGTGCCCCTAATTTTGATAGCACTCGGGATCTATAAATTATAAATATCAAAGAGTACCCAATGCTAAATAACAAAATCAAAATATATCGAACCAAAATGCCAGAAATCTTAAGGCTGGAATACTTTCAGCAGGTCATATATCTACAGCAACGGACCAGTTGCCGCTTAATTTGAATCCGAATCCGAATCGCTGGGTGGTACTGGCGATGCAGTCGGCTTATTGGGAGCTGCGGCAGTCGTTGGCTCCTCTCGTATGGGACGCGTTGCCGCCAGATACGCATTCGTGGACTCGCCGTGCGTGGTCTCGATGCCAACCCTGTAAAGATTAAGAGTGTGGGAAAAATTAGACTCTTTTCAAAGTTGTGGAAGGTTACATATATGTCTATAGATTGGATCCTAAAATATAAGTTGTTTGCGAATAATGGAATTGACTTTTGTGATTGACGCATAAGTTTCATGATTATACCTTTATCGCTATATTTGAGGATCGATATTTGATATCCTCAAATATAATGAGGTTGGTGGGGGCTCGGTGGAACAGTGTATAGCGCACTGGCCCGCCAAACAAGAGGTACGAGTTCGAGTCCCGCTCACGTCAATAGGCATGACCCTCCTAGAAAAACTAGGGTGTGGCGTAGGACTTGAAGTCCACCCACGCAAAAAAAAATTATTCAGTGAAGGAAGCAGAAAAAAGCCAAATAGTGCTTTAGGCTTTGACTCAATAGGGTTGTTATACCATATAATAATAACAATTTGATATCCAAATTCAAGCAAAAGCTGGAGAAACATATGGGAAACAAATTTTCACTGGTAGAAAGATAGGTAGACACAATGGTATATGGGTAGACAAACGAGTAAATTTCGAAAAGATTCGAAATTTCAAAAACATTGAACACTCTCCATTTTAGGATTGGCGACTTACTTGTACTCGTGCCGTGCCAAATATCGGACATATTTCTCTGGCGGCTCATCTGCATCGGAGTCCTGTACACTCACGGAGCGCACGGTGGTATGCGAGACCTGCGTGGCGGGCATGGTAAATTCCACGAATGCGTAAGGCGCCAGTTCGCTAGGTATTTGATCATACGATGTTAGTGCCATGCGGCAGACCAACTGATGTGTGGTATAAGCTCCTGGACAGGACAGGAAAGAGTATTAACTTTTCGTTTCAAGTATGGGAATGGTATCTCCTGAGTGGTTCACTCATGTTGTACACTTACCCTGACCCTCCTTGGGTAAACGTGGACAACGCCAGACAATGGCACGATGATGATGCTCATACTTAGCCTGACCGGAGGTAACCTCTATCAATGATTCCTGCAGCGTATCCACAGCACCCAGAATGCGCTCAATACCCTTGATTTTACCAGTGCGTCTATGTGCTGACTTCACCGAACCGTATCTGTGGAACCGTTGAAAATATTACGTACGGGGTTATGGGTGTTAGCTAAATAAGTGTTACCTAAAGTGTTTCTCTACGCGGAATAGATAGATCCAGCACTCGGGTATGGGAAAACGTACTGAGACATCCTCGCAGGGTATTTGGCCTAACTTGCGCGAAGTGAAACCGGGCACAAGTATGTCGGCACGCAGCTCCACCTTGTTGCCAGTGACGCACCAGGTGGCCTTTAGCTGCAGCGGAAGTTCGCGATTCTTGGGCGGACGCACACGGAAGCGCAGCAATTCAATATAGTTGGCATCTGGTGGTTGAAACCTGTTGCAAAGAGATGGGGATTTATGTGAGCTTGTGCCGAAAAAAGCAAATTGTTACGAACTGCAGACGAGTATTTGGTTCTTATGTTAGGACCTCCTCTCTAGCCGTAATACCTACTTGATAGTCCGTGTGCGTTCATATTCCTGTTGATTGACAACGCTGTGAAATTCGACGGCTTCTAATCGTATCCATTCCTCGGTGGCCACAGGTATAATGTCATGTCGGCCGACCACCTCCTTGCCCTGTCGCCACATATCGTTTACGCCCAGCTCAATAGTGGGCATGCCCGTCAGGAAGGCCAAAAAGAAGAGGCGTACGCGTGCTATCTGCTTAAGGATCTTACCCTCGTAGTCCTGTTCAACGGTGATCTCATCGACGGCGGTCACCTGCACCTCCTCCATTTTGTAGGTGAGCGCACGTTCGCGTAGTGCCGGCAACTTAAAGAGCGCCTCCTCGATGCATACGGAAAACTGTTTCATATCCTCATAATTCATCGTTCCGATCTTGAAGAGCTGTGATGATTGCGGCGCATGTTCAACGGGCAGACCTAGCTTCTTGAGATCACTGCCAAACTCCTTGACACCCTCATAGTCGCCGGCAATGGCATATTGTGCAAACTTCGTCAGCTTGTTGGTTATGCGCTCCGCCTTCGTCACCTGACCGGGTCGAACGCCCGGACGCTCCTTGTAGAAGATGTACTGCAGCTTCATGGTGAAGATCTTGCCAAACTGATCGTACTGCTGTGCGCCAATCTCGGATACCGAATAAGAGGGCTGTAGGGGCAGCTCTTGGAATGGTTGCTTGTCACCGGCCTGATTCAATAGCTGCACCACCGGCACATCGTTCTGGATGACGAGACGCACAAAGATTTTCTTCCAGAAACGCTGCCCTGTTATCTTCTTCTTGTTGGGCTGACGTAGCTGCATCTCCCAACCGGGGCCCACGTAGTGCAGCCGTGGGAATTCCTCCAATGGTTGTGAGACATCCTCATCGTAGAGCGGGGTCTGAGGCGTATCCTGGGAATCTGTGCGCTTTATGCTGCTGTCCGTGGCTGGTGGTGCAGGGAAACCGCTTACATCCTCGAATGGATTGACAACTGCAGCTGGTGGCGATGTGGTGGCAGCCGTCATCGTTGTGCGCGCCGGTGGTGGCGGTGGAGCCAGCTGTGGTGCCACACCAGAGGCACCCTCCGTCTTTGGTCTGATGACCACACTAAATTCCTTGTCCACCGATTCCACGGAGTCAGCACGCGCTGGAGCCTGCATCGCATAGAAGTCGTCGTCCTCATTGCCGAAACCGTCGTCCGCCGAGTTGGAGTCGCCAAAAGCATTGACCGTAATCGTCGATGAGCCAAAAGCACTGTCACCCCAAGCTGTAAGGTGGAGTCAATGAGTTTAATGGAAACGTTTCAATATTCCCTTTCTTTACTTACCATCGCCACCCGTAGGTGTTATGGCACCTGAACCGCCTCCGAATCCATCCAATATACTGATGTTATCCTTCTTGACGGAATCGAATTTCGCAGAGAACGCATCAAACTCATCTGGTTCAGCGGCAAAGATGTTGCTCGCATAGGTTGCAACAGCTGCTGGGGGTGGAACTGGTGGTGGTGCTCGTGGCTGAACCACTGGTGGCACTGGTGCTTCCGGCTCATCCACCGCGAAGATATTGGTGACCATTGGCGCAGGCGCAAAGCTTGGCTCGTCCTCCTCCTCCGGGCTAGCAAAGGGATTTGCTGACAACTGACCACTGGCCTGACCTGGAAAGTCTAGTCCTGTGTCCATTTGTTCGGGCTCATCGCTACCCAAATCCATGTGGGTCTCTGGTACAGCCTGTGTCGTTGCCGCCGACTCTGTGGGCGGACTATGATCCGACTCTATGGCGATCGGTGGTTCCGGCTCTGGTTCAGGTTCCGGTTGCTGTACCGGTTCCGGCTCTTGTTCTACCTCGGGTTCTGATGGTGGCGTCGATTTCTGCGCTACTGACGTTGGCTCTGGCTCCTCCTCGTCGTCGGAACGTGGCAGATCCTCTACTGTTGTAATCTCAATATCTGGTGTAGGTGCCCGTTGCCTTTGCGTCGACTCCTGCGGTGCCGCGATATGTGCCAAAGAGGCTGACTGCGGCTGTGAGGTAATGTCATGGGTGCTGTCGTCGGGTCGAATTAGAAGCGAACTAAAGATTGGCTCATCGCGCGACTGTGGTTCCGGCAAATCATCGTTGAGCAAATCCGGTTTGGCAGCAACCACCGGGACAACGGATGGCTGCTCGAATAAACTGAGAATGTCCTCTTTGGTCTTGGGCGGTGGTGGCTTCGCCGGCTTCGGACTGCTACCAAACATGTCCAGTAGATCGTCTGCATCGGCCGCTACTGCCGCCGGTTGAGCAGCAGGTGGTGGTGGCCGCTGCGGTGGTGCCGGCTGCTGCTGGCCATGTCCTTGCACCATGTGAGCTGGCGGTGTGGGCCGAGGTGGCGCTGGTCGCGGCGGCGGCGGACGTGGTGGCTGCTGCTTGGCTGGCGAAGGTATGGGCGTGGCACCCTGCAGATTGGGCACAGCCGTTGGCACACCAAAGGGATTGTCGAGTGGCGATGGTGCAGCTGCAGCGTTGACGCTACCACCCATGAGATCCGCTTCAATGGCTTGGGTGTGGGCGCTGGAACCGCTGTCGGAAACATCCACATCTAGCAAATCGGCCAGGCCAGAATCGGGCGTAGGGCTGGGTGAGTGCAGGTCACGCATAGAGATTGGACTGGGAGAACGGGTGGCGGGTATGCGGCCCAACAGTTCCGAGCTGGTTTCGTCCAACTGATTGGACACCGTGTTTATCAGATCCTGTGTGCTTTGTGGCGGCTGTGGGCGTGGAGGCGGTACAGCAGTTTTCTTTCCTTCATCCTCATCTTCGGTGGCTGATTTGAGGCTTAGCGCATCGTCCTCTGCCTCGATGGTAGTGCCAAAGAAACTCATCGCCGGATCAATATCAGCAGCGGGCTCTGGCTCCGTTTCCTCGTCACCGCCAAAAGCAAAAGGGTTGGAAGCTGCCTCTCCGAAAGGATTCTCGGAGTCACCAGTCTCAGGCTCGGTCTGCATCAGAAATGGATTCACAGCCACATCGCCGCCATCCAAGTCGTCGTCCATTAAGAATGGATTCGCCATATTTGTGTGTGTGCTTCGCTACTTAATGCTCAATGAGCTCGCTCTCGAGCAGCTTGATTTCGGTTTCGCCCGGTGCTAAATTCTCCGCAATGGAAGTGTCAAAAGGATCGATATCCTCCAGCTGCTCCAATGACTGTTGTGTTGTGCGATTAGGCAGCGACGGTGTCAGCACCTTATCGCCCAGTCCCAGCTCCTGTGCGTCGCTCTGTGTGTCTAATACTCCAGTGACTGACTGTTTTGCGCTCTCAGGGAGCAGTTCGTTCTCCAGCAGCTTGAGTTCGGTCTCTCCTGGCTTCAAATTCGCTGCGATTGAAGTGTCAAATGGATCTGACTCCAGATCTTCGTCCTCCAACTGCGTGTTGCTTGGTAACTGTCTGCGTTCCTGCGCCGGAGTCAGTACCTTGATGTTGATATTCTCCTCAACGGCCAGCAAAACCTCAGCAGGAACGGGTGTAGGCGGTGCACGCGGGTCAAAGTCGGGATCGGATAGACTGTGCTTGAGTGTTGGCTCTGTAATTAGATCGGCCTCAATGTGCTTCAGCTCAATGTCACTGAGCTTGGCTTCGGGCACATACGATGTATCGAACGGATCCTCCGATTCGCGCTCTGCAATAGTCTGCGCGGCGGGAGCGTAATATGGAGTCAGTGGCTTCTTATTTGCACCGAGGCAACCGTCATTACCAGCGGCTAGCAAATCCTGTGAGGGCACAAGGAAGCCCACGCTCTTGCCCTGTATGTTAAGACTCAAAGACGATTTGCGACGGGCACTATCAAATTCTGCTTCGGGAACTGATATTTGAGCCACAGGCACTGCGGAAACTGCAGAAGTTTCCTCCTGCCCTGCTCGTGGATCAAAGTCCGGATCACTCAGCGAATGTTTTAGATTAGAACCAGCCTCGTTTAACAGCTCTCGCTCGAGAAATCGCAGCTCAGTTGCTTTGGGTTGTACGAGGGCGTTAATTGCCGATGTGTCGAATGGATCAAAGTCTTCCGGTTCCTGTTGATCAACGCTTAGAGTGGGTGCAAGTGGTGCGGGCACAACCTTGCTCAGATCAGTGGCACTGCCAGCCAATAGGTCACGAGTTGGTGCTGCTAAGGATGCTGCTTCCTCGGCACGCGGATCAAAGTCGTCGTCCTCTTCGAGTACGGTTGTCTTCTTTATCACCTGCTCCGCGTAGTTTGTATTGAATGGATCGTCGTCTAGATTATCGTCCTCCTCGTCGTCACTGACAAATATGGCCCCCGGCACAATATGAGGCCCAGTTTGTGGGCGAACCGGTGGTGGTGGTCGCTTTGGTTTACCTGCAATAATTGTGAGTTTGGTTAATTTCGTTTTGGTACTTATGATTATTTTAACAAGTGAAAGGGAAAGGAATTTTGGAATAAATCTTTTTACAACTAACCGGTTAGCTCTTCTTCGGGATCTGGTGCGAATTCTGCCCAACTAGCTTCGGCTGCGGCTTCGGCAAGTAACTCTGCTGGAGGCACAATAACCTGGTTGACAATGGTAACCTCTTCCTTTTTGATCAATGATTCGGCAGCTAATTCCGCAAACTCGTCGTCCTCCTCGTCCTTAAGGGCATCAAATTCAGCTAAATCTGGGTTAAGCGAGAATTCCTCGCCTCCTTCCTCCTCTTCCTCGTCAACCTTCTGGGGCTTGATCAAATGCAAATGCAGGGAAACGCTTAGATCGATTGGCGCTACAGATTCCGGCACATCATCGACTAGATCGTCAAGTAGATTATGCTGTGGTTCAACAGATATGAGATCAACTTCACTATCCGGTATTTCGACACTCTCGCTGAGCAATAAATTTTGAATGCCCTTGCGGAGCTTACGCTTCGGATTGGCTAGGGCGACGGCGTGCTCACGATCGACGCGACCGGAGAGTACTTCAACTGCGGCGCCAAGGCTGACAAGCTTCTTGTTGCCCTTGGCTTTGTCGGCGCCAACAATGACCTTCTCCGCGTAGGCGGTATCGAATGGATCGGGTCCGTCGTCGAGCTCAAGCACTGGCGAATCGGGTACAACAGCTAATTGCACTTCTCCGCTGGTGATTGCCTCAATATAGTCGGTGGCGAAGATGTCATCGACGTCGTCCTGTTGCTCGTCCTCCGACTCGGATAGCTCAACAACGGCTTCCGCTAGCTTGTCACGGTTCGCCTCGCGTTCAGCGGCTAATTGTCTCTCCCGTTCAAGTCGTGCGGCTTCGAGTCTTGCGGCCTCCTCTTCCTCTTGCTTTTTCTTTTCAGCTGCCGAAGGCAGACGCTGATAAAAGGACTCTTTCTTGATGCGATCTAGCTCGTCCTGGGTCTTGTGCAAGATAGTATCGACACCAGATGTTAAAGCCTTAAACTTGGCCCATTCTTCGTCGCCAGCGTCAGCGGCCTGCTGCGCCTGCTGCGAATGCGAATTCGAATGCTGCTCGTGGGCAGCCGCAAAGGAAGTGGCTGATGTTGCCGCGTGATGTTCGGCTGATCGACTGGATGCTGCTGCGCCTTCGACGTCTGATGCTGCGTCCGATTCGCCAGCGTCTGATTTATTGGCGGCCGCCTCCTGTTTGGCTTTGAGGTCGCGCTTGTACTGCTCGAGCTCCTCCTCGGTGAAGAGCTCTTGGTCCTTTTTCGACTTCTTCTTTTTCTTTTTTAAACCTTTTGGTAACTTAAGCATTATCTAATTGCGGAGACATCGAGATCGGTCTGGAAGACAGAAGACAGGCAGACAGAAGCCAAAACTCAAGTTTAGCACACGACTGGCAGACAGACGACTTAGGCAATTACTAAGGGACGGACGCGGGCATTATGTAAGCTACGGATGGCTATGGCTGTGGCAGGAACTAAACTGATGCAACCCGTAAAGCGTTGCTACAAGCAAGTTGATGCAACGCATAACACGTATAGGTATATATTTATATAGATATAGTTTTTTGGTTTTGTTTGATTGGTTTGGTTGATTACATTTGAGCTACGGATGAGTAATGGGTAAGTACATAGATACGAAGCCACTCACCGCCGCACCCGTTGACCCCTCTTGCAATGTCCAGTCAATTATTGCCGAAATACACAAACGGAAACCCTCTTTGACGTAGTTTTCCTGAAGTTTTTCACATTAATGTAAATATGCTCGAGGCGTTTTTTTGATTAACGTTTAGCATTGAATTTGCTACTCGATTTGGCATTCAACTGCGAATATTGCATGAAAAAATTGAGGCACACACACAGATATATACACACACAGACACACACACATAGGCATAGCCATAGACACACACACACACACAGAGAGGACAGCACGCACACGCGGATTGACACAATTGTGTACCTATACATGAACTTGCCACTTGGCCAAGCTTTTTTCACCACACAAAAACTCACCACAGCAGCAGCAGCAACAACAACAACAAGTGTAACAACAACATTGAAAGCTTTACATACACTCGGAAAATGCCATGGGTATTACAGAAACCGAAAAGCTTTTATTAAACTCAACGACTAACTGTAGAGCCTAAAAGTAGGCAGCAAAAATTATCAGCTGTCTTCCTGCGAGAGGACACAAAATTGCTATAAATTAAATTTCAATTTTTGGGTGTGTGTGGGACAAATCTTAAGTCTATAAGTTTAGACAAAATAAAGAGGTCATGGGATTTTGGCACATTTGGCGTCCTTGACATTCGATTTTCTTGGAACTCTAAAAAAAAGTTGAGCTTTGATGGTTCAATGTGGTTCATTTCCTTTTGGTATTCCAATACAACCTTGAGCTTATAATCTTTCAAGCTAGAGTTTGAGTTAAATACGCAATTTTTTGCATTAATCTATGTAAATTAGTTTAAGGACATCATCTGAAAATGAAATTTGATTTGTCAATTCGTACAAATAGTTATGGATTTACCATTGATTGGTAATGAAAATTCTCTAGAATTTAGTGGTTTCTCTAACAAATTATATATATGTTTTTTTCCTATTCGTTAAAAGGTAGCAGTTATCGGCTTTATGAAACTGTTAGTTTTCTTTAAAAGCCAACTAATGTAGTCGAACTTCTCTATAGTCAACTTCTATACAATGAAGCTCTCCCTGTTATGAATTGATTTCAAATACACAACTTTTTCGTTCCAATTTCATTGTATATAAATATAATTTCCATACAATGAAGTATCTATATAATGAAGTGATTTTCAGGTCCCGTCAAGATTCATTATAGGGAAGTTGGACTGCATAATAAAAGACTTGGTTAATGCCTAAATGCCTAGTTTGTGGTATTGAATCAAAACTACCAAGCATTTTTATAATTTTTTCCAAAATAATATTTTAAGATATTTTTTTTGGGCTTATGCCTAAAACTCTAAGAAAAAATATTTTTTTTACAATAATATGAAGATGACTCTATGAAAAGAGAATGCCAGTGAGTCAGTTTTCTTGAGCTTTTCATTTCATAAATTTTTAACTAAATTCTCTCGGAGATGAGCGGCTTTACATCCAAAAGAGTCAGAAATAGGCTTTTACCCAAGCCTAAAAAATGGCTGAAAATTGACTTTCTTCTCATATAAGACAAAAAGAGTCCTGCATAAGACATTTTCAAAGGTAATCGCTTTTGTTTTTCGGAGTAGAGCGACTTTGGCGTAAAAATATTATCTCAATAAAGTCGGCTGAACAGAACTGAGCAGTAATCTGTGAAAATTTATGTTCTTTTCGTGGTCAAAGTTAAGAAAGGTTCAAAGTTTTCGAATCAACTTAAGATTTGTAAGCATTGCGCTTATGAAACAAAAGTAAACACTAGTTCATGCCTTAAGAAAATTGATTTTCTAGCATATATTTGCTTGATCTTGAAATAGATAATGAAAAACAAGTCAAAAGAAAAGCACTTTATTTCAAGTGCAAGTGCTCAAGGGTGTTCCGGGGGGTGTTTATAGCATAAAGATTTCTTGACTTGCTATTGGCAAAAATGTATATATATATATATATATATATATATATA
>JBANCY010000994.1:0-15956 GCA_037040045.1 Phorticella flavipennis | reverse complement strand
TATATATATATATATATATATATATATATATATGTGCTTGCAACTGTCTCGATTGCAGCGGCCGGCAAATAACAGTAGAATGGCAAAAGGGCAAACAAAAGAGAAAAGGCAAAAAGGCAAAAGGAAAATGCGCGAAACATGTGAAAAATTGCACGTGCAACACGCTGAGAGCAACGCAGGCGCACAACAGATCTGAGTGTGTGCGTCTTTCTCTCTCTCTCTCTCTCGCTCTCGCTCTCTTACTTTCTTTTTGCTTTCCCCGTTTTTGGCAAAAATTTGCCCCTATTTGGACAAATTTGCGGCGAATTTTGCCACCCCCGAGAATTGTGGAGCGCGAGAGAGAGCAGCGCGTTGACAGCTGCATTTCATGTTATCGTTAGAAGAGCGAACCGGTGAGTGAGCGAGAGCGCGGCTCATATACATACGGTTATATATGTATGTTTATATATGTATGTATATATATGTGTGTGTGCACTTAGTAGCTGGCTTGCAATACCGTTATAATTAGCAGCATTGTTGTGGTTGCAGCTTTATTCCCTACACTGCACAAAATAGGGGGTTGCTACGAATTTACATATAAGTTCAGTAGGGTTTGGCAGCTGTTTTTTGGGTTATTTATTTTTTAAAGAACGATTCGATCCGATATATGTTCCATTGATTGACAAAATTCAAACAATTATCTAAATAGGTAATTACGAATTCTACAAATCCAAAAATTTCAACATCAAAATTTAGGGTGGAACATATTAGGGTGGAAAATTTTGGATAGCAATTTCTGTATAGTGTCTCTGGGTACCTAGATACCAAATTTCATGACTCTAGCATAAAAATTGTGACTGCTAGACAGATTTTGTTACTTTCTGGAAAAAATTAGGGGTGTATCAACATTTTGGGATATTCAATTCTATAGTTTCCATTCTGACTCTATATACAAAATTTGTGGACGAACTTATCGATTATCAGCCGAAGGGAGCATGGTATCATCAAATGGTCAGAACTTGATGTGTATTGGGGCCTCGGTGGACCAGTGGATAACACACTGTCCCGCCAAACAAGAGCTGCGAGTTCGAGTTCCGGTCATGTCGATAGGCATGACCCTCCTAGAAAAACTAGGTTGTGGCGTAGGATTTGAAATCCGCCCATGTAAAAAAAGTTCTTCAGTGAAGGAAGCAGAATAAAGGAAAATAGTGTTTCAGGCTTTGTCCCGATAGGGATTTCCATATAATAATAATAAAAATTATATACACGTACCTTCATGCCTTTAGTTTGAAGCCTTTAGCTCTTATAATCTCGGAAATCAATGCGTTCACACGGACGGACAGAAAGACGGATAGGGATAAATCTACTATCTATTATCCCTGATCAAGAACATACTTTCTGGGGTCTGCCACGCCTACTTCTGCCTGTTACATGCATTTTCATAAACTTATTATTCCCTTCATACCAATTTTTAATTAGAAAAAGGTTATTTCCTTGTGAAATCTTTTTGGGTTTGGTTACGATATACCATCTTAAGCTCCTTAACTAAAAACCATCCGAAAAAAGCTTTTCTGGAAAAAAGATTAAGCCCAGAACAATAGGTTATCTTAGGTTAGCTCTGGCATTAACAAAGATCTTAAGCTTCTTAGCTCAAAATCATCTGAAATGAAGTTTTTCTGGAAAAAACTTGAATTCGAAAAAAGTTTTTATTTACAAAGAGCTAATTTATGTTTGTATAAAATACGAAAAGTTTTGGGATAAAATTATGAATTTTGAAAGCTTGCAGTGTATTGCAGGGTATCTGATAGACATCTACGCCTAACTGTCGCAAGCTTAGTTTTCCTTTTGGTGTTTCGTTAAAAATATTTCATGCCCTTTTTTAGACTCAACGAAAATGGTTTTCACTTTTTATGCTGCGCTTCGCCACGTCACCAAATCTGTCCAAACCCCGACGAGAGGATGCCAGAGCGGGACGGCAATAGCTATGACGATTTGTCAATTTGCGGACCAAATTAAGGCCTGAACCATGACTGATCTATATATAGCTTTATATATATATGTATATAAGTGTATATGTATATAACTGGGCAGTGGCTCAACTCTCGGGGGTGCCGGAAAACCCATCAGACACTCCCTCGTCGTCTGCCCACTTCCCATTAATATTGACAATAAACTAACCCCGAAATTCTCAATTTACGATCGCATCAATAAAACAAAAACAAAAGAAAAAAGAGGAAAAATTGAAAGTTCTCACGCCCCGCCGAAATTAACGGGCGGCCCATAAACTAAGCCAAGCAACAACTGTTTAAGCAATCGACAGTTGGCCAGAGGGCGGGGCGAGGGTGGGCAGCCAGAACTAAAGTGTAGAGAGAGAGAGAGCGTGTGGGTGTGTAGAGTGAGAGCGTGACCATTGCTTTGGAGCGCTGCATAACCATATTTGGCATTGCATTTGCTGCGCTGCAGTCGTTGAGTGGAGACTCGGAGAGAGCCACAGCCAAGCCGGGAACAGTGCTGCCAGCTTAGCATATTTTGAGGCTAGTTATAGCATATTTTAAATATATTTAGCTTGGCAAACAGCATTTGGCTTGACTCTAGCATATTTTACTTTTCATTTAGCTTTAATAATATATACCAATATGGTGATGATGGTTGTTCTACGTCAAAAAGACTATTTTGGAAAAAAAGGACAAAAGGATGAAGATTTGTTAATTTTAAAATTATTTAAGATTTTAAAATGTTAAAAAATATATTAAGTAATTTATAAAATACATAAGTTAAGGAACCTATATGTGACAGCAACTTAAAATCGACCGTAGTCAATACGACGAAAAAGAACCTTAGTGTTAAAAAAATTAGAATAACCATCCAGGGTTAAGTTTGATAGACGTAAATGAGCCACACTTATATCGTTATTATGGTATATGTAATAGATCTCATATAGAATTTATCACATTGCAAGTCAAATATTAACTTTTGATTAGCGAAATTTCCTTATAAATATCTACTAAGTTGTAGTGCTTTTGATTTGATTTGCCAGAAATATTACATAATTGTTTTGTAAGAACAACAAACAACAAATAGTGGCTATTACAACCCTATTGGATCACAGCCTGAAACACTAATTGCCTTTTTTTCTAGCTTCCTGCACTGAAGACCTAGGTTTGCGTGGGTGGATTTCAAATCCTAGTGTCAGTGGAACTTGAACCCACACCTCTGGTTCCGCGGGACAGTGCGCTATCCACTGGTCCACCGAGACCCCAAAGAACAACTACTTTCATTTAAAATCCTGAAGATTTTTGTCAGTTTCCACTCTGTTCTTTAGCATATATTTTTTATAGCTTTATACCTTATTTCAGCCTTTTTTGCTAAGGAGCTGGCAGCACTGACCGGGAGAGACAAGCACAAAAAAAAACAGAGAGTGAGAGTGGACGCAGGCGCAGTAGCTGCGCTTAGACAGACTATGCTGCAGGCGTGTGTGTGTGTATGTGTATGTGTTAGCATAGTTGGCTGCGCTCTCACTCACTCATATGTATGTGTGTATGTACATATACATATTTATATATATGCAGGCGCCTGCACATGCGGACCGGGGGCAACAGACCGGAAAAGGCAGCACGAAAAAAATACAAATAAATTTGAACTTGAACTTACCGCGCCCTGCGCGCTGTATCTATAACTACACACACACACACACACACACACACACACAGCTAGCTTTGTCTGCCTGTCTGTGTGTGTATACGTGTGTGTGTGTTATGCGTAGGTGGGTGTGTGGCTAGTTTTATAAAAAGCCGGAAAATACACACCCGTTTATGTACACACACACACACACTGACACATACATATGTACATACATATATGTATATGTATGTCTATATATGTATGTACTTCGAATTATGCACATGAGTGCGTCGTCATCATCAAAATCTTTGTCTCCTGCTCCAATGTCCATTTTGGAGTTCTTCATTATTCTATAATAAATACCCGAAAGTACAGTAAAAACTCAAAAAAAACATCAATACTTTTTTGAAAAATTTCAGTAATCCATGCAGAATCTCAAAATGGAGACAGAAGCAGGTCGGGCAGACTCCATAAAGTATATTTTCCTGATCAGCATCAATGGACACTCCCATCCGTCCGTTCTGTATGAACGCGTCGTTTCTGGAGACAATCAGAGTTTGGAACTCAAAACTTGGTATGAATGTCCATATATAACATAGGCAGATGAAGTATTGAACATTTTCTGATACCACGCCCCGTTCGCCCCATAAACGATGAAAACTTTTAACGACCAAATGACCATAACATTTGCCTTTATAGAGCCAAAATTGACTCCAAAATTGGTATATAGGGTTATGTATATCAAATGCAGAGTGCAGTTTCTGAATATTTTAATACACCTCTCCATTTTCCCGGAAAGTAACGAATCGTATTTAACAGCCACAATTTTTATGCTAGTCATAAAATTGGTTATGTAGATAACCCGCAGACACTATACACAAATTGACACCCAAATTTTTTATGTGCTTTTAGGATCCCCCGAAAAAGAATGCCCATCAATTCTAAAGTTCTTAAATATTGATTTGAGTTTTGGAATACATATATATATATATGGATATATTTAGGACTATGTCATGAAGATAATCTGATAAATTCGGAACGGTCGGACCATAAAAATCCATTAAGATTCTTGGCGGTAAAGCAATCTTTTGAGATGAAGAAAACTTTGTCAGCCTTTAATCGAAATCTGTTAAAGATTTTACTTTTCGAACATGGTTGCTTGCAGGTTCCTTGGACTGTACAGGAAAAACAATATTTCCATTCCTATATAGATTCACAAAAAAGCAACCGGAGACGGAAAGAAGAGTAAAAAATCTTTAAGATTCTTTTTATATAAGTATTATAGTTGGATATACTCGATACAAGCTTAAAATAAAATTGGTAGTTCAATAGCGATTCAGAACAATTTCAAATTGAAACCATTAGTTTTTCGAATTCCAATATACTTTCTATTGCAATACGAAGCCATTAGTTCCTTCGGTCCAATAAATTATTTTACTTATATCAATTTTCAATTCATATCATCTTTTATAGCGTGTTTTTACTGTATTCACTATGCAAATTTTTGGATATCGCCTCTACCTGTCGTTTTGATCCTAAAAACTGACATCCTCAGCCCCTGCCCCTGCCTCTTTCCCCTAGCGGAAGACGCATTGGGAGCCTTCGGAGCCGTCGCCGTCTCGTACGCCATTTGAATACTAACGAACTTCGAATACCCATTATGAATGGGTCTTTCAACTTGACTTCATACTTATAATACTTCGTAGCATTTCCCTTTTTATATCGAAAATCTTTTTCATTTTTTTTCTTTCGCTGTTGTAGTTGTAGTTGTTGTTGTTGTGTATCGAGATACGTGATTGGCGTCTTTAATGATTCTCCGTTTCCGCAGCGAGTGAGTCTTTGATCTGTGTGACGGGACTTATAAGGTCTGCAATGGGTGTTGGAATTGGCATCTATGTATATAGTACTTCCTGTGAATATTCTAACTATCTGAAAACCACACCATAATTTTATAAGCTACAGAAGTTGCCTCAGAAGATTTGAAGATATTTAACAAACTCTTAAAAAATATGAAAATTTATGAGTTCTCCAGAATTGATTCTTTGAGATATTTTCGGTCAATGGAGGGCTTATATTGAATTTTTAAAACCCTTTGGGTTCTGCGGAAATTGGAATTTGTAAAGCAATGTAAAGTATCTCTAGAAAAACACCCATCTAAATAAAAAATAATCAATAGAATCGTTTTTTTGACATTTCAATTTTGCCAAAAGTCAAGTTTTACTATTTTTTTGGTCGAAATTTTCTAGAAATGTTATTTGTCAAAGAACATTTAAATTCCAATAGAACTCTAATAAAAATACTAAGTACTGAAGCTCGTCTATTTACAATAAAGCTTTGGGTCTTAAGGGAAACCAAACATTATAAAAAACCCTATGACAAGGGCAGAATAAAAGGCATAATAATAAATTCGACAAGGTTCTACGCCGATTCTATATTGTAAGTCAAATGCACCAATTGGAAATTCATATAGTTTTGACCAAAATACAAGAAACCAAGACAGTACTATAGAAAAATTTTTGGAACCAAATTACAAAATGATTTTTATTTATTATTAAATATATATTATTATTATTAAAAAGTCCCTAAGTTCCTCAAGCAAATTTTAACATTGTTATTTCTAGAGTAGATAATTTCAATAAACTTTCCGGAAATTGTATACTAGAAAAGTAAAAGTTTTTTGTGAAGAAAAATTGTATTATTTGATAACTCTCATTACTGCCAATTCTATAAACCTGAGATTTGGTATATATAATCCACAATTTATCCCTTAACTAAGCCCAAAAGTTTCAGATGGTTTGCTTCAAAAACAAGAGTCATGCCTTATCGTAACTATACTTGGTATATCTTTCGAACGAGCTGACTCAATACTTACCAAATCTAATTTTTGATAAGCTTTCCGAAATAGTTTTGCGATAGCGGAAAAACACCTGACCAACAACAGAAAACCCCCATAAAGTAAAAACTAAAAACTTTAAATTGAAAACTGAAAAAAACATATGAATTTATTTGTGTTTCCAGTTACAATTAGGTTGTTTTTTCCGAATAAGTCGTAGATGTCAGCATATGAATCAGGGCGCATTTATCGCCCATGGAAAACTCCCCGATATTTGTCGGCTGCCCACACATTGAAAGAAGAGGAAGAGACGTTGACTCTGTTGTTTTACCCCTTCGTTTTCATTTTTCTTTTTGTTTTCTTTTCCATGCAACGGAAACAGTTCCCAAGCCCTGGCCGGCGCCACGCCCTCTTGAACTGTCATAAATTAACACCCCGGGGGCCAAGGCCCCGCATGGAAACAACTTGAAGCAGGGTCTTGAGGGCGCGCCACACTTTCGAGTGCATCTCTCTCCTTCAGAGTGGCAATCCGAAGGCGATGCACGACTTTATCAGCGACACTCAAAGATCTACTCCATACACTTATGAAGGGTATTTCCGTTTGCTTGTCACATATGATAAGAGCTGGAAACTAACTATAAGAACTCGGCTTGTGGTAGAGCAATTCAGCTGAAATTGGGTATAGCTGCGTCATAATGCATCAGCTGAAATATACATACAAATCGGATTGCATTTGATAAGAACTTGACGAAAATAACTATAAGAACTCAGTTTGTAGTGGAACTATTTAGCTGAAATTTGGTAGAGTTTCTTCATTATGGTTCAGATTTAAATCGAATGGCATCGGATATGAGCTTGACAAAATAAACTATAAGAACTCAGCTTGTGGTGGAACGATTTGGCTGAAATTTGTTATAGCTGTGTCATAATGCTTCAACTGAAATATGTATACAAATGAAATATATAAATATACAAATATATATACAATATCAAGTAAAATTCTTATTCTGTTTGAGCAAGTTTTTCATTAGGTAAGGCTAATGTAGAATAATCACAAAACCTCATAGCGAGTGGGGGATGCCTAAGACTAATATGGAAATTAACAATCTTTACCTGAAAATCATATGATGGAAATCTCTTAAGCTGCCTAAGAGCATTCGCTATTCGTTGTTTCAGCACAATCGCATCTAAAGAACATTTTCTTGGCACTCGAATTGATTATTCAGCGCGATCGCATGCATATATCATGCCATATGCTGCGTATGCCCATAGAGGTTATCGACTTTTTATCAGGGTACTATATTTAAATGCACTTCCCGAGCCGGAAAGCCACAGAATGTACCCATATTTGGACAGCGCAATGTGCAGGTTCGATAACCCAATGGGTTGGGGTTTGCGTTTTGAGTTTGGGTTTTCGGTTTTCGGTTTTCGGTTTGGGATTGGGTTTGGGTTTGAGTTTGGGTGCGATTAGTCAACATTGGACATTGGCATTATTCATTGAACATATGCGAATGACCAGAGTCGGCGAAGCAGACAAACAGCTGATTCAAGTCGCAGCTACCCTGTATGCCCTGCACATATGTGTCTATATTCGGCGGTGGTTGGATCCGAATGTCTCCCTTTGCATGTTGTGTTAACCCAGGCTCTGGGTCTGGGCTCCGGGCTCTGGGCTATGTTGTCATTTCCGACAGCACGGGGCACGCACAGGGCATTGCGCCCTCAACCCCGAAATGTTGCAGCCGCCCGCACCGGCACCCGCCGCCGTCAACCACCCTCAGCTGGCAGGCTCAAGGTTGCCGCGAGACTGGGCGACCCTCATTTTTAGCCGTACCTTTGCTACCCTTCATACAATTTTTTCACTTTCTTTTGGGGTAGTTAAAGCAACAAGATGAAACTCAACCCCTATGCCAAGCCGGACTGGGTGAGGCCTAATTTTGACCAGAAAAAAATTCGCAAAAATTAAAGCAAAAATAAAACAATTGAGGCGGCTCGCCGAAGGTTTTATACTCTATATACAGATATATGTATAAATAAATATTTTGTTCTTAAACGTTATATGGAATTCAGTAACTGATAAAGCTTCAGCTTGAGACCAGCGTTTGATCGGCTGAAGTCAAGAAGAGAATATACAAAGTTTTTGATAAATAACTTCCCCGTTTTTGAACCGATTCTATTGAAATTTTGTGGAACAATAAATAATGAAATATTATAGGTGTGTTTAAGGTTTAAAAGCAAAAACTTAAAAAAATATTGAAGATGTGAGCACCAAAAACATTCAGCTATATTGCAGTGTTTGATTGAACCCGGCTAATGCCGGATGATTTGATAACAGAAGATGGTTTTTACAATTCCTTTAAACCAACTTACTATTCAGGAGGTCTACATTTAGGATCATTAAACTTCAGCACAAAATGCATATACCATGTTCTTTGGAAAAGTGTATAATCAAAGCCTGAAACTTCCCCCGCAGAGCCTATCCTAACCCACAGCAGATGCCTCGGAGTCTCCCTCCTCCGGTCCTCCGGGCACGTGTCACTTTCACAATTGTTTTGGAAATGGAAAACCGTCTGCGACCCAGACAATCGAATGACTCATTTGGCATTGATTTCAAGCGGCATTTCGCAAAAATCCAAACTGAAACTTATAAATAATGCAGCCCAAAACTCGTCTGGATGGATGTGTATGGAACGGCGGCTGAACGGATTGAATAGATGGCTCTTTGCTTGGATGGATGGACTTGGTCGAATTTTTTTCTTCATCTTTTTTCGTCGCACGCATCGTCGGTGCAGAAACCACTTTTCGCTTTTTCTGAAAATGGAAATCAAAATGCAATGCGTCACGCTCTGGTTTTTCTTTTCGCAACGATTATCAAAAAAATATACCATATACTATATATATATATATATATATAATTTCCAACAAACATTCCATGGCTTGGCTCGCGGCGCCAACAGCAAGGTCAAAAAAAGGTTTGGATGCATCTGCAGCTAATTGTATTATCTGAAATTTCCCCCTGGGGGGAAAACAGAACGGTTTATTATGTGTTAGTTTTCCACCAGATTAAGTGAAAACATTTCCATTTGAGATTTACTACAAACATTTTGCCTACAAACTACAATGATTTGCGCAAATTAATTTAACGCGTTTGCAACTGGCTTTTCCAAAGTTTGAGTAAATTTTTACTTTCTTTGTAGGATTTTCTCTGGAACGCCGAATGTTTCATACCCTTCTTGAAACTATTGTATACAAAATATTCAATAGAAAAACTTGTGCTTAATGGGAAATATGACTTTTACTTATAAGAAAGCTTATGATATAGTAGTACGATCCTTATGAAATTTAGTATAGTAGTAGATAATAGACAATCTAAACCGTGACAAAAGTTTTAATCAAATAGCTTGGAAAACATATGTAATATGGGCTTCTGCCATAAGATATAGTGGTGCGATTCGGCCGACGGTTAACAAAAGAAGTCAGACGGACATACGTCTGTGTGTCCAATTAATTTTTTCGTTCATTATCTCTGTGCTCTTTAATATCAACTAAATGATCTTGTATTTTACTTTTCAAACCTTGCTGATTAGTGTTACATTGTTGTTCCCCGGGTTCCCTGGGTTCCATGAGTTCTGAGCTGATCTGTGTAGAGCTCAGCTTGCGCTCAAATTAGTTTGTTTCCAAATTTTAGGCACAAGCTCCAAGTATTTTAGCGATAACCCCGGCGCAGTAGGTCAAAACCAAATTGTGTTTTTTTCAAATTCTGCGGATAGAACTGAAGCTCTACCTTTTTTGATTTTCAGTCTTAAAATATGAAACAAATCGGAAACAAGTACAGAACATTGAAAAAACATTGTTCAATTCTACGTTTAATTCTTTTTGGATTTTTATGTTTGGAATACTCTGGAACAGCGTTGGGCCATGACCATGTGCCGAATCAGGATTATATACAGACTATAATGCAGCAAGCCAAAGCGGCGGAAATGACCAGCTTTATGAACAAGGACGTCAAACCATGTAATAACTTCTATGAATTCGCCTGCGGAAACTATTCTCAAAGCAATTCGGCCAGCAAAATGAACGTGCCGGAGACCGGGGTCTTCCAACGTATAACCGAACGTATCGAAAGGAATGTTAAGCAGATGCTGAACAATAGAATTTCAGATACCCCGGAGGATGCGCAGGTGAAAAACTTCTACCAATCCTGCACGAGGGTGCAACAAATTGACTATAAATATGTGCATCTTTTACGAAAATTGATTTCGAAATTTGGTACAATGCCGGCGATACAAGAATCTGATACGACTTCAAGTTCGGGACCCATAGAATTATCATCTTATATAGCTAAACGATATGGCTACTATACGTTAATCGATCTGCGTTTACGACAGGATCATCGCGCCAAGAAGAAGCAGAACGCGTTGTACATTGGTTCGGTGGATTTGCTGTTGGAAAACCGTAATATCTATCTGTCTGACAAAATGGCGGATTATCGACGTGCCTTCCAAAACAAAATGGCGCATAATATGCAGAAATATTTGAGTCTGGGCAGGGAAGTATCGGAGACAACTGCCGCCGAGTTGTTGGAATTTGAGACGCAGCTGGCCCGGAGTCTAAACAATGATATGGCTAATGTTTATTTGTCGGATCTGTCGGAACCAACAACTTTAGCCAAATTGCGGCGAAAATATGGTAACCTTCTGCAGGCGGCATGGTTACCTGATAGTTTAACAAATTATACTCTATATGAATTCAATTCGCAATATCAGCAAAATCTAGTAAAAATTTTGGACTCGACATCGAATCGAACAATCAGTAATTATATATTTTATCGTTTGATGAATAAATTTACACTGGAAATCGGCAAAACGCCGGCGGAGCGACATGAAAACTGTTTATCGATAACCAAAAAATATTTTTCCAAAAATCTCGATAACATGTATTTTCGGCGTTACATAAAAAAATCACAAATTTCGGATGTAGAATTTACTTCGAGTCGCTTGAAAAAAACATTTTCAAATGTTTTACATTATTTTAAAAGTTTGGATTGGGTAAATAGATTTACACGCGATTTGGCGTACCGTAAAATAGAGGCGATGACCATAAAGGTCAACTCATACGACGATGAAAATCTGGCAGAAGAGTTTACGGACTTGCAAATGGAAAATGACAACTTTTTGGGAAACCTGGAGCAGTTATATGAAAGGTCAGCAGCCCAACTGAAGCAACAGCTGGAGAATTCCTCCCGGCAGCCGCCGTCCCAGCGGCAGACAGCAGCCGAACTTCCCAATTTCAGACCCATCTACATATACGAGGAGAACACCGTTGTAGTCCCCGTGGGTCTACTTCAACCTTACTACCTCTGGGCCGACACTTATCCCGTTGTCTTCAAGTTCGCCACGCTGAGCACCCTAATTGGACATGCCATGGTCCATGCTTTGGATGAAATCGGTCGATACTACGACGCCCATGGGCATATCTACAATTGGTGGGATGAAGGATCCATAGCAAATTATACGGAACGTGGGGATTGTCTATCGAATCAGTACATCGAACACAACTACAAGGGCCTCCAACTGCCAACTTCGACTACGCAATCGGATAACGTTGCCGATAATGTCGCCATATATCTAGCCTATCACAATTATCGGGTGTGGCAATTAGATTACAGCAACATTCTCCATTCGGATAAGCTACAAAATTTTGAATATAGATATAAGCAGCTCTTCTTTATCGCCTACGCACAGATGTGGTGCCACGACACCAATCCAAATAATCGAAAACTTCAGCTCGTAATGCCGCAACGAATGCCCCCCGAGTTGCGGGTTAACCTGCCATTGGCCAATTTGGATGATTTCTCGGAAGCATTTGATTGCTTTCCAGGCAAACCAATGAATCCAGTCCCTAAATGTCTACTCTTCAATACGATAATATTTTAAAGTAATGCATTAACTGAACTATCCCACTTTATAAGCTCAAATCGAACATCAATAAATTCAAATAAATCAAAAAACTCTTCTTCTTTCTATATAGCCGTATTTATGCAAACTACTTTTATACTTCCCATGTTTTTCAAGCTATAAAGCTTAAATTTGATTATTAAAATTTCAGAAGCGTTGCACCACAATATCAAATAGCTGGCATATAGCTAAAAGTCGGGATTGCTCATATTTCACATGTTTCTCAACCTATTACATCGAAATCTTACACACTATTAAGAGTCTTTATTATCTATCGGTCTTTCAAATTTCAGAAAAATTCGACAACAATATCAAACAGCTTCCATATAACTTAAAGTTAAACTTCGCGCATACAATCTTTTCAAAATAAATTTCAGACACATTATGGTTTCTATTATTCGACCAAATTTCAGGATCGTATCACTATATGAAATAGCTAAAATTCAGAGTTCACTTAAGTTCTGTTCCTCACCCAAATTTAAAACAAATTGGACCAAAACAAATCAAGTTATCATGTCGGGAAGAGGGGATTTCAGGAGTTCAGTTAGTTTTTTCAGGTATACCAAGTTCGTACAGCCCAGTTGAAATTTTCGACTGGTAAAGATCTTTCCTCCGTTCAATAGCTTCATTGTCAATGCACATCGAAGAAGTCCCCCCCGTTGAGTACCGTCAATAAATAGACTTTTACTGCAGCAGCTGGTTTTGAATTCAAATTCGTGTTCAGCTACCTCCCCCGAGACCCCCCCTAACCGAATCCAACGGTACTCTACCCAAAATTTACTTTCGCAAAAATTTGCCTAATAATTGAAGAAAAAAACATGAAATTTGATAGTCTTGTTGTTGTTGTTGTTTTTGGCTTTTGTCGCACGTTCACTGAAATTCTGATTAGCAAGTGAAAGTCTTTCATTCCCCCTAAACCGTTAAACGTTATCTTTTCGGTTGGTTTTATGGCTATTTTTCGGGGGGCTGTAATTTTGGTTAAACTTTTTCGTCTGAGTTTTGCACAAGCGATGAAATTGTAAATCTCTGCAAAATAATTTGAAAGGTTATTATATATATTATATTTATTAGGGAGAATCGGTGCTTGAAAAAAGTTCTGTTCCACCAAAGTAAATCTGGAAATCTGGAAAAAATTGCATCTTTTGGATTACAGAAAGTTCTGTTCCACCAACTGCAGATCAGCTGTTTTGGCTCAAATATCTCGATTGCACAAAAAAAATGTATGGTAAAATTAGATCTATGAGTTCTGTTCCTCCATAATCAGATACAACCGAGAACTGAAGCTAATGTAATAAATATACTAAGGACTTATAGAAATAATTAAAGTTTAAAATGATGTACAAAAAATAGATCTTGCGTTAATAGTTGTGTTCCACCCAGAATTATTATTATATGGCCATAACAACCCTTTCGGGTCAAAACCTGAAGCCCTATTTTCTTTTATTTCTTCTTCTTTCACTGAAAAACTTTTTTTACATGGGTGGATTTCAAATCCTACGCCACAACCTAGTTTTTCTAGGAGGGTCATGCCTAAAGGCATGAGCGGGACTCGAACTCGCACCTCTTGTTTGGCGCGACAGTGCACTAACCACCGGACCAACGAGGACCCCAAGGCCTGTGTTCCACCCAGAATACATATTTAAAAATATGTTCGATTTCTAATTATGAGGACAGATAGATAAAGTAATTATGTCTCAATCTATGTTTTTGGATGCACAAAAAGTTCTGTTGTCATCATCAAGCTGAAATTTTCCGAACTGCCAAACAAAATTTCACTGCTTATCCAAAATATGTGCAACCCATTTACCCATTTTTAATGGGATCGAAAAGACCCTTAGAAAAAAAAGGTGGCAAAAAATTTATAGCCAGAAACGATTTACCCAATAATTTCCACTGTCAGACACAACAGGTATTTAGATTGCAATAGCTTTCAACCTTATATGGTCGATAGATATATAACTAAACATAACATAACTCTATGCTCTGTCTATCTCTTTCTAACTCCCGATCCCAAAAAGGCTATGAAAATTTGTGTGCAATCCAAATGGGGCTATTGAATTGGTCTCGCTTCCTGGGCTCAAATGGTTATGATTGTAAAACGACGGATGCAATGCCTTTTAAAGAGTTTCGGTACTGCTCGCCGAGACAGGGATGGCCATAGAGAGCAACAGAGAGGCAAATAGAATGACTTTCATTTAGTTGTTGTCAACGAAACGTCAAAAACAGTTTTCATCTCTAGCCGAGTTTTGGCTCAATAAAGTCGAAATATGGCAACTTTGTCAATTTCCGTTGACTTCGAAATTCAAAATTTAAAGATCTTTTACTTTTTCAAGACCATAAAATAACGAACAAACGCGCACACACACACACACACATGCGCGGAGTTAATTGTTGTGCACACTTTGCAACATGTACATTTTGGGATAAAACTCAATATAAACCAGAAAAAACAAGATAGAAATCTCTAGTGGGGATTGCACGATCAAGAGATACCCTGGTTATATATGTATTTGCGTCCCAACAATGTAACGAAATATCCTTACCTTTCTTATAATCCAAATCTATATAGTGCCAAAAGATAGATAGATTTTTAATATATCGACATAAAACCTTGACAGTATTTTTAGTATATTTTTAAATTTACATATTTCATTTCTTTTTTAAATTAATAAGAGATAAATTTGATACTATCGAAATATCTACTAAAGTATAGCTATCGAATACCAATAACATATATATGCTTAAGTATGACATACCCAGCATAGAAAATGATCGTTTTCGGAGTGATTTTTGATGCTTTTTTAGGAGGATTTACGCTCATAAAGTCTGCAGAAAAGAGCCTGGAAAGAGCGTTTTTCCCTTGAAAACGGTTATTCATATAGAGTGTAATTTAGGAGTCCGATAGGACTCTTATATGGCTCCGAAATATGTGCTTTGGACCTCTGAAAACGCTCAGAAAAAAAACGCTCTTTTTATGCTCTATACTTTCTGTTTACTTCCCGTAGCTCCGAAAACGCTCCGAAAAAAAAACTTTTTATTAGCCTATGTTTTTAAAGCACTAATTGGGCTCCGATTACGCTCTTATTCATGTGTTTACTCAGAAAACGCTCTTAAGCTGGGCTCTTTTCAGACACATAATTCGGAGCGCTCCTAACTTTGCATGCTGGGTAGTTTTTGAAGCGATTTTTTTTTAGAAATAATTATCGATAAAATTGATTGTGCCAAATCATCTATTAAAATTAGATTCTATAGTTCGGAGCGCTCCTAACTTTGCATGCTGGGTAGTTTTTGAAGCGATTTTTTTTACAAATAATTATCGATAAAATTGATTGTGCCAAATCATCTATTAAAATTAAATTCTATAGTTCTACCAATATTAATATATTGCTTAAATGACATATTTTCGTTAAAAATCAATATTTTTTAATATATAGACATAATTGCTTTGTATTTTAAATATATTATTAATTTTCCAAAGCAAATTCTTTGTAGAAATATTATTATTATTATTATGTGGCTATAACAACCCTATCGGGTCACAACCTGAAGCATCTTCCTCTGGCGAGGCT
>JBANCY010000993.1:2212-15983 GCA_037040045.1 Phorticella flavipennis | reverse complement strand
CTACCTCTACCTCTACCTCTACCTCTACCTCTACCTCTACCTCTACCTCTACCTCTACCTCTACCTCTACCTCTACAGCTTCCATTTCCATCTCTATCTCTCTCTCTCTCTCTCCTCTGTCTCTTTCTCTCTGTGTGACCCAAAAAACGTAGAAAAATCAACGGGGTATACTACGGTAATTGTATAGCCCAGGCAACAGGGCAGCACTTTGCCAGTCTGTAGGAGTTTGGGTTAGACGTTTAAGTGGAGTCTGGACCCAATATATGACCATAAAACGCACATAACTTAAAGCTAAATAAAGTTATTGTGCTCCAAAATCCAATAAGATTAGAAATTGGCCAACATAAATGAAACAAATGGCTTGAAACGAGCTGCTACAGGTTATGTTTGCTTCAACATCTTCTTCTTCTTCTTCTACTACTTCGGGTTCTTTGGGTTCTAAGTAATGGCACGCTAATAGAGTCTCTCTAACGCTCAGGTAATTCGTAGAATTTAAGCTCGACGCTTTATTGACAGACTTATGCATACATGTCATATTCTGTTCTGTTCGGTTCGGTTCGGTGCGGTTTGGTTCTGTTTTCTTAAGTCGTTTGCCTTTTTGACAGCATTTTTGAGAGTACAGTACTGTTGGGCTAAGCTGGCGCCCGAGCAGGGACTTGGTGTCACTGTGTTAGGCGTCCGAGCAGGGACATTTTCATTAAAAATTAATATTTAAGACACTTATGTTGTATCAAATACACTACTGTGTTTTTTTTTTTTAAATGGAGCCCGAGTTGGGATTATTATAAGAAATTGTTTTCCAGGCACGAATTTTCAGATGCCATGGCAAGCTTTGTCCGACAGTTTGTTTAAGCTGGCGTCCGAGCAGGGACAAATTAATATTTAGAGCACATTTTATGTGATATATTATATTTATTATGATGTATCAAGTACAGGACTGTATATTTAATGTGGCGCCCGAGCAGGGACATTATAAAAGATTGTTTTTCAAGCATGCATTTTCAGTTTCTAAGCCGATATATAAGTTTATATATACTTCTTAAAGATATAGCTTGTATTAATGATGTTTCAAGTACAGTACTGAACGTTTTCTATGGCGCCCGAGCAGGAACATTTTCATAAATGGTTCTTCAAGTATGAATTGTCAGCAAATATTAGCTGCGATACAATTTTTTGTAATTTTTTTAGAAATACAGCTTGAAATATTGTTATATTTAGTACAGTTCTGTACACTTTCTATGGCGTCCGAGCAGGGACTTTTTAATAAATTGTTCTTCAAGGATGGGTTTTCAATTTCCAAGCAGAAAAATTTTGAAATTTTAAAATATATTTGTTATCTGCCAAAAAAAAGGCCAAATTCGTTTCTCATTTCTGAAACAACTTCACTTAAAATCTTATTATTTTGTTCAGAAACAAAACTCAGGTACCAGTTATGGTACCGGAAAAATTTATCAAGAAATTCATTAGGATCTTCATATCCTAATTTAGAAATAAATATGTCCATTAATAATATATAAATAATTATACATAAGCATCTTTCAAATGTTCAAATCAAAGTTATATTATAGTCAACACTTAATAAAAAAGCTAACCCATAGTTGATCTTCCCTTATAGAGTGCAAGTTAACAGTTAAAAATGGGTTTTTTTTTTATTTGTCATTCAATACGGTTTTTTCAATATAATATAATAAAATGTGTTCAAAGTCGAAAAAAATGACTGACAAATATGATAAAAACAACTTTTTACATAGTTTTTAATTGAAAGAACTTTACTCGTTAAAAATATATCATCTGTCAGCTGGAAAAAATTTAGCTTTTTTGCTACATTTTGGCCTGTTCCAATCGGTTTTATTATGTTTTCTCAATAGTGTATAAAAAATCGGAAATAATTTGTTTCGGAAAAAAGCCAATTAATGTTTTTAACGCAGTAATTTTTTCATTTTAAAACTAGGTTCGTTAAAAGAGAAGATAACTTCAAGAAATTTGGAATAAATATGAGTTAAGAGTAAGTTCTTAAAAAATTTAACAAATAGATAAAACTTTTGACTAAAAATATAATAGTTTGATACGGTAATATAGATGGCACCCGAGCAGGGACAAGTTTTAAGAACACAAAACTGTTAAACTCTGAGAATCCTACCCAAAATTATTGAACTTGAACTTCCTCTCGCTTCAAACTGCCGCAAATTTCACAGACTTGTGTTAAATATAGTATTATATAACATCAACATTAAAGCTAAGAATAGGGCGTGGTCAAAAGCCATAAGCTCCGGAAGCACATGTCCATTTATTTGATGTCTCAGTGTCAGGGTCTTTCAGCTAGAGAGTTATTTCTGGCTGCAAAGTCAACTTGAAGTGCGCTTATCTAACCGAAATAAAGATAATTATCGTAATATATAATATAATATTATAACCTCAATCTATTTGTTTGCTTCCTTATGTTATCGTGGCCTGCAACGCCCCCTCATAAATCTCATTTAAAATGCTCTTTGGTTTATCAGCAGTAGCCGAACGCCCCCTCGGTTCACCATAAATAGAAAAGCATTTCTCAAGCCAAGCACAGTTTGACAAGCACTTGGGGGGTTGTCAAAACTAGTTAGAGTTTTTGTCGGTTTTTTTATGTTGTTGTTGTTTCATTTCGGGTTTTGGTTTTCTAGTTTTTCTTTGGCAGTTTGTCAAAACCTGCACGTGGCGCAAAGTGCTGCTCAAACTGGGTATGTGGGTTTTGAAGTGCATTGGACTGAATGGGACTAAAAATATGTATCGGGCGGTATTTTAGACCAGTTTTTTTAATAAGATGCTCACAAATCAATTGGCATATTAAGCTAGAAACAAGTTCAATGCATGTCAAATTTTTGTGTATTTCGTTATGACTTGATGATTTGTTAGGGAATTTGTAAGCATTTGGAAAGCTTTTAAGAGACTTTAATGTAACAAGCCGAAAAAGGCGGGGTTCATAAGTTCTACAGTTCTTAACTTAATTATTATTATTATATGGCCATAACGACCCTTTCGGGTCAAAACCTGAAGCTCTATTTTCCTCTATTTCTGCTTCCTTCACTGAAGAACATTGTTATGTGGGAGGATTTCAAATCCTACGCCATAACCTAGTTTTTTTAGGATGGTCATGCCTAAAGGCATAAGCGGGACTCGAACCTCGCACCACTTGTTTGGCGGGACAGTGCGCTATCCACTGGATCACCAAGGCCCCCTTAACTTAATGCTTCAATATTTTTGGATTGTACATTTATCACAATGCCAAAGAGCAATACGATCATACACAGTGTTATAAGATGCAGAAGAACCGACCAACCGTTCATTCTATCGGTTGTAATTCTATAGAGCATTTTGGGATTTTTTTTAAATAGATATATATCGAGATATTCTCTATATCTTAAAGATATATATTTTATGAAAGTGTTGGAATTGTCTATAGAGAGTTATTTCCTGTTAGTTATATGAGTTATATCCTGCGTGGAACCCGATTTGAATCCTTAAAGACCATTTAAGAAAACCCCAAACTAATATCTCAAGGACAAATTGCCTATGGAATATGTTTTCAGGTATGGAAAAATCGGTGGCAAAAGTACATTATATTTCGGGGAGTTAATTTTAAAGGGTATAAAAATTATGTTAAAATTAATAAATACTATTTTTAGAATCCAATTCCAGACAATTTTTAGAATGAAAATATATCCCAACTTAAATTTGTCATAAATATATCGAAATTATCAAATCAAAATCATTGGAATCCTAAATTAATAAATTTCGATCAACTCGAAAATCCTATTCCCATAACTCTATGATTCGTTGCGTGCAACTTTTCGCCTCAAAGCTCCCCAAATTTTCGTCAATAAAGAAATTTCCCTTTACATTCTCCATTCTCAAGACCCCAAATACCAATTCTAACTCCAGAAGAAAACCAGCTAAAACTGGTTACAATTGTAGCTCGACTCGCTTTATGTTCCCAGTTAAAAACATAAGTAAAACACGTTCTTTTCTCATAACTTTTTTTCTCTACTTTTTTTTTTAGCTAAAAACTCGCTAGAAATCTGAAACTTAAAATCAGATTCTTGTAGAATTCGCTTGAAATGTTTATGAATCTATTTTCTATGTATTTTTGAGCTTGAAATTTCCAGTCGGTTGACTCTGTTGGACTCCAAAGCACTTAAACTCCCACTTGCCGCATGGCCCGTTGCCACACTTGCCGCTTGCCGCTTGCCGCTTGCCACTTGCCACTTGCCACTTGCCACTGCCCACAGTGTTGTCTAGTGTTTCATTCCATTTCGTTCCCACTATCGTCGTTGTTGCCCATTTTAACTGTTGTATGTCACTTTTTTGCCAGTGTCCATTACGGCGATAAATAGCAAGTAAAAATCTGAAAATATTGCCGGAAATTACGAGTAGTCGACTAGGCGATACCCTGTAAAAGATCATTTTTGTGTATCTGCTGATTTGTATCTCAACTTTTGTATTTACTTGTTGAAATAACACGAAATATGTATTGTCACTGAAGGAAGATATAAATTATCGATAATTTATCGATAGTTATATATTTGCATTCTATTTGGTAAACAAAACATAGTGAGTGTTGCAGCTGAAGAATAGTTGAAATAAATTATCGATAGCTTATCGATAGTTATACGATTTAGTTGGTTAAATAACACGAAATGTTTTGCAGCTGAAGGATGATATGGATATAAATTATTGATAACTTATCGATAGTTATATACTTATATTCTATGCGTTAAACAACACCTAATGTGTGTTACAACTGAATAATATTCGATATCGATAGTTTCATGATTGGTTGGTAAAAGGAAGAAATGAAGAATTTAAATTCAATTATCAATAGCTTAACAGACGTAATCTGTGTTAAGACTAAACATAACTTATAGATAGTTATATGTTTACTTTCATTTGGTTAAAACGTAAAGTGTATTCGAACTGAGCAAAGGTGGAAATAAGTAATCGATAGCTTATCGATATTTATCAATATCTACATTCTATGCTTTTAACATCACTTAATTTGTGTTACAACTACAAAACATTTGAAATATGTTGATGATAGTTATATTTATACTTTTAATTGGTTAAACACCAAGGCAATAATCGATAGTTATTGTATACATAGATCGATATGCTGTCAATTTATTGGCTTAACAATGGGTAATATGTGCTTCAGTAAAAAAAAGTTGAATAATAGTAATAATTTGTCGATAGCTTATCGATAGTTAAGTTAGTTTCATACAGCAAGTGTCAAACAAGGTCATACCTATTAAAAGAACTTTTCAAATGTGTTTCATATAAGGAAATTAGCAAGAAAATATCATCTACAAAAGACTGTTGTCGCTTTCTTTAAGGTTTTCAATAGTCTTATAACCGATAGTTGATCGATAGTTAAGAGAAAGATAAGATGAGCTATCGCTTAAGAAAAGCACTTGTTGCTTTTTTCAGAGAAATAGTGCTTTAGGCTTTGACCCAATGGGGTTGTTATGGCCATATAATAATAACAATAATAGTCTTGCCATCGATAGCTAATCGATAGCTAAGAATTTATATACACTCGCAAAATTATAAAAAAAACCCACGAGAAATATTGCATTGTTATCGATAGTTGCATTAAATTTGTGTACAACAAGCGATATATAAAACTAAAGAGAAGCCAGTTTTAATAATCTATTCGCACTTCTGCTGCTTCCTCTTTAGCTTCAAGCACATCATGCCCTGTAAGTACAGGGTATCAAGCTCCAGTTGGCACAAAATGGCACAAAAACAAAAAGAGGGAAATAATTTTTGCAGCTGTGTAAATGGTCCATAACTGATGTCTAAATTAACATAAGCCATATATACCCTATATATATATATGTGTATATAACTGATATGGATCTGATGTGTATATAGATACATACATATATGTATATATAACTGGGTAGAACTGGCACTTGATTGTAGTTAAAAGTTTTTGAAGCTTTCAATTCGAGTTGAAAAATGTCAACATTTTGCCGGCGAGAAAAACAGTTAAAAAAATTAAATTGTTATTGTTGTTTTTGTTGTAGTCATTATTGTTATTGTTGTATTTGTTGTTGTTTTTGTTGCTGTTCTACAAATGTAGCTGAACCCTGCGTATATTGCATAAATACCGCCGCCCGCCCTTCGCCGCGGTAACGAGAATAAGAAAAACAATGAAATGCAATTAAGTGTGCCAGCGGCAGGCATGTGCGACTAGCACATACCCTGCACTGACTCTTGTATTTGTTTTATAGCGCAAATAGTCGCATGTGCGACTTGCACATACCCTGCACTGACTTTTGTGTTTGCTTTTTAGACATAGAGCATGTAGCTTTTCCCACATACATCTGCGATTCTCATGAAATTTTCAAAAAAAATATTTAGAAATACAATCGAACTTCCCTATAATGAATATTGACGAGACCAGAAAATCACTTCATTATATAGAAACTTCATTATACAGAAGTTATATTTATATACAATGAAATTGAAACAAAAAAAATGAAATCAATTCATAATAGGGAGAGCTTCATTGTATAGAAGTCCACTATAGAGAAGTTTGACTGTATATCAAATTCAAAATCTGCCTACTTTCAGTGCTTTAGCCAATGGGTGGCTCAATAGATATGATTAAAAATTTTAAGATTTCATTATGAAAGTGCTTCTAACATATCATAATAAAACTAAGTGCATAGCTTTCCTTTATAAAGATGCGCAAAAGGCCGAATAGGACCATTATATTATCATAATATTATAGGTAGATTTAGTCAAAATTTCATATTTCCTTCAAGTTTTTGCATTTAAACTTGGCACACATTTAAGTTCCTTTAAAATCTATAGCTCCATTAAATTTCATAAGAATCAGACAACTATATCACATAGCTCTCATACAAAATGTCGAGTGTTTCCATGTTTTTCTAGCATCTGGATTGAAATTTGACATAAACCAAGATTTCTTTATCATATAACACTACACCATATTCCGAAAAATATGTATTTTTTTCATTTCTCATACAGGGTGTTTCAGTGGTAGAAGTGGTACTTGTTAAGGAATAAAATCTGCATTATGTATACTTTCTCAGCGCATATTGTATTATTGTCATCGTGACAGTATAGAATATAATTTTAGGATCGCTATAAGAAAGAGAATTTCAAATTCGTCGTCCTAGACGATGGTGAAAATGCGAAGATCGATTCACCGAAGTTAGGATCGAAGAATATAGCCGAGAGAGATTGGCACAATATCGCCACTTAATTTTCGTTAAGCTTTTCAGTTACAAAACTAAACCATATTTAAAAACTTCTAGATTTTAGAAAGATTTTTAGAAATTTTATTAATGGTTCGATAAACTATCGAAAGCTATCAGCAGAAAATTTAAACACCTAATATGTATAATTTTTACTATTAACAAGTTAGATTTCAATTTATGCATATCGATATATCGATTAATCCAGCTAGAACTAAAAAAATATCGATAAAATATCGAAGTCCAATAAGCAATTCATCGATAAATCTGAGCCCTTAATATATTTTTTACTATTAACAAGTTAAAACTCAATTTATGCATATCGATATATCGATTAATCCAGCTAGAACCAAAAAAATATCGATAAAATATCACAGTACAATAAGAAATGTATCGCTAAATCTAAGCCTCTAATATAATTTTTACTATTTCCAAGTTAAATCTCAATTTATGCATATCGATATATCGATGAATCCAGATGGTACTCAAATCAAAAATCGATAAAACATCGCAGTCTAATAGGGAACTCATCGATAACTCTAAGCCCTTATAAGCGCTTCTCTTCTTGAAAATTAAATCTCAATCTGCGACTATGGATTCTTCCCGCGTTCGGGTTAAAATTTCGATACGCAATTTATCGATAACTCTAAGCACTAAGATTTGTAGCAAACACTATGTTGAAACACACCTGCCGCACTTTGTGCACAATTGCAGGGTATTAGCGAAATAACAAAGCAGACAGCAAAAACGCAACGTTAACGTCGCCGTCGCCGTTGCTGTTGCCGCTGCTGGCGTCGCTGCCGCTGTCATTGGCTGATTCATGGCTCATGCAAAGCTCAGCTGACAGTTGTAAGCGACAGAGACGGCAATAGTTAATAGACAATGCGAGAGGGAGAGAGAAGGGGAGTGTAACAGTTTTACAAGCATTGTGCACTTACGTTGGCGTTGTTGGCTGCTGCTGCTATTGTTGTTGTTGTTGTTGTTGTCGTGATTGTTGTTATTATTCCGTTTGTATAAACAATTTCACGGAAAAAAAATTTGCACTAACACAGACACACTCACACACATACATATATATAGACGCAGGCAGCGGAAAAAACAACAACAAAAAAGACTTTTGGCGTTAGAACGCAACAAACTGGCAATGAAACACTGGCGCAGTCGCAGTCGCCGTCGCTGTCGCAGTCAGCGTTCGCTGCCAACGCGTGCGCGCGCGCGCACAAACAAAAAGCTAAAACAAAACTGTAAGCGCGCGGTGGGCGGTGACGGCGGGCGGAGGGCGACCGGGGGAATGAGAAAAATGCAAGAGCCGCAACAACAACAAAACTAACGTAAAGGAAACAAAACTGTAAACAACGAAACGAACGACGCGACGAAACGCAACGCGAACGTCGACGGTTGCCGCAGAACTAAATCGTTTGGTCGTCGCCGCGCAGCGCCAAAGCCCCAGCCTGCTGTTAACTGGCCCCAAACTAACAACAACAAAGCAGCGCCAAAGAGAACAGCGAGAGAGCGGCAAGAGAGCGCGCTAGAGCGGAGAGCGAGGAAAAGCTGCGCGCGATGCTCAAAAGCGCACAGCAAAGAGCGTAAGCAGAGAGAGCGTAAGTAAAGCAGTATGCCAGTTAGGGAGAGTTGGAGAGAGAGCGCGCGCACAGTTGTGCATTGACTGCACTGTTGGACAGCTGTGTGGGCGCGCACAGTTTGGCGTGCATTGCACTTAACAGCATTCTGCACAGCGTTGCAAGTGGCAGTGTTTACAGTGAAAGCACAGTTTGGTGCAATTGGGGGCAATAACAGGTATTTTTAGCTAGGGTAAATGGGCAATAGGAGGCGTGGCAGACCCCCTAAAATACATATTATCTTGATCAGCCGAGTTGGATCAGTCCCGTCCATCTATTAGAAATGCCTCGATCTCAGGATCAGTTTGATGAAATGGGGGCAATAACAGGCATTTTTAGCTAGGGTGAATGGGCAGTTATGGCGCCTCGGTTGACCAGTGAATAGCACACTGTCCCCCCAAACAAGAGGCTGTGGGTTCGAGCCCCGCTCATGTCGTTTGGCATCACCCTTCTGGAAAAACTAAGTTGTGGCGTAGGATTTGAAATCCACCCACGTAAAAAACGATCTTCAGTGAAGGAAGCAGAAAAAAAGGCAAATAGTGCTTCAGGCTGTGACCCGATAGGGTTGTTAATGCCACTATAAAAAAAAATGGGCAGTAGAAGGCGTGGCAGACTCATCAAGCGAATATATAATTAACCAGCACAGTTATTGACCAGTCCAGTCGATTCTTATGTTCCAATGCCTCGATCTCAGGATCGATAAAAGCTAGAGTGTTCAAACTTGGTATACAAATTCCTATAAGCCCTACGCAGTTCAAGTTTGCTTTTAATGTCGGCTGCCACGCCCCATTCGCCTGATAATCGATAAAAACTATAAAAATGAAATGATCTTAGCTTTTGCATTTTTGGAGCTAAGAACAAATTATTGACAGTAAAATCTTGACAGCTTTTGCCGGGCCATACAATCGATAACTCTAGATTCGAATTACAAATCTTTAAATGATCATTGTAAACATATATTATAGAAAAAGTTCTCATTTTAAACGTTAACGCTCCTGAGCAAAAGAATGTGGAGTGTTACCCATATAAAGCATATTTTGCCAAATGCCTCAAATTTACTAGATCTCAATCCAATTTTCGGGAAAGTTTTGATCGCTATGCCAAATGGCGGTACAAGCAGTTAAAGACAGTACTGAAGCATAGATATTTCGAAGAATGGAAAGTTTTGGAGTAGCAACTATTAAAAAGTTAATGGAATCGATACCAAATCCTCCCGATATAGTTCCACAAGAGTTCAAATTAACTAAATGTCAATTAATATATTATAAGTGGTATTCTTTTAGATCTATTTAGATCTATATAGTTTGATTTAATACTTAATCTGGGGAAAATAGATTATCATAGCATAATTTTAAGTGCTTGCTCTAAAATTCAACAGAAGTTAAGCATAATGTTAAGCAAAAACCATACAAGATGCAAAAGGGTTCTTTGAATTTCAGAAGTAAAAAAAACTTACCCAGTTTGGAATCATTTTTTTTACGCACACGCAAACAAATTGTGCAGGATTTGATGCACTGTAAGAAATTCCAAAAAAAAAATATTCTCAAAAATCTTGGAAAATGTTGTTTTTTTGATAAAAGTTTGTACTTACATCATGGATGTGTCTGATCGCATCCGTGCGCAAAATATTGTCCATGTTAAGTCCATTAACCTCGAGTATCTCATCGCCCACTTCCAGATTATCGCGATCGGACGGTGAGCCATATAGTTTAACTGTGCCTTCCGCACCCTCAACGAGTATGATGACATATCCAGAAAGCTCGACAACTTGTTGCTGTAAATAGACATGAAATTTTGGAAAAAAAATGTTAGGGAATGTTTATGAAATGTTAAATAACAGCGTATGTTAATGTGCTGTAAGCAAGGGTTTGAGATCAAACGTTTCGCAGCAAAAATTCTTGTTTTTGGAAGGAAACCAACCTTTTATCGAAGCGGAGAAACAGTCAAAACTATTTCAAACTGAAACCTTAAATTTTTTGGATTGAGTTCGAAAAAGGGTTGCTACAAAATACTAAATCATTATGAAGTACAACGCAAAAGAAGTTTCGGAACTAGCTCTTGAAGCAAAACGAAAGTATATAAAAATCGATCTATGCATTCTGCAGAGAAATTAAGGATGTTCCTTATTCCTAATGAAAAAATTATATATACACTTGATCAGCTGAGTCCGTCTGGGTTCTCGACTGTACGTCTATCCATACGCGTCGATTAGATCTCATAGATCTCAGGATCTATAAACCTAAGAGTGTTCGAACTTGGATCTAACGTCCGTATATAACATACGTTGATCAATTTTATTTCAGTTTTGGAAGGATCAATAAATTCGATAAAAATGGAAAGAACTTTTGTATTTATAGAGCAATCAGCATCAAAATTGCTATACAGGGCCCTGAATAGAATGGAATTTACCAAAATTTGGCTCAAAAAAGGAACAGATTTATGGTGTTTTTCCATCTGAACGATTTTTTAACGTATTTAAAGCAGGTATGGTTTTTGATCTACTAAAACAGAGTTTGATCTTTAGAAAATTGGATCCCAAATAAAATCTGGACAAAATTTGTTAAAAAAAGCCTGAGGAACAGAACTTTTTTTAAATCCAGTAGCTTTGGTCTTCGATCTACTAGCAATAGAGCATGATCTATAGAAAATTTGAGGGAATAGTTCAACTGGGGCCTCGGTGGACTAGTGCATGATCTTCCTAGAAAAATTAGGTTGTGGCGTAGGACTTGAAATCCACCTACGAAAAAACAGATCTTCAGTGAAGGAAGCAGAAAAAAAGACGATAGTGCTTCTGACTTTGAACCAATGGGGTTTTAATGTCCATATAATAATAATAATACAAGTTCAACCTATCTATGAGTTAATGCAATAAAAGCTGCAAATATAGATAGCTTACAGCATTTACAGGGTATCTGTGAGTCAAGCAGAGTTCATTAGCGCAATGGTATTATTAGGTTTGTCTAGAAAATTGCCCTTGTGCATAAGTTTTCAATGTTTTGCAGGCTCATAAAGTCATTTGCATAAATGCTACAAAATGTTCAAAGAGTTGGGCAGACTCCCCAAGGGGCGGGGGCGGGGGCGGTTGCGTTGGAGGCGTGGCTGTGGTAAGGCTGTAAATCTGTCCAAAAACAAATTAATTATACACAAATGCGGGTTAACTTTGACTAACTTGCCGAAATTGTTGGTGAACGGAGAGGGTGGGGGGTGGGGCAGGAGGACCCAAGTGGCAGGAGGTGCCCAAAGGGCGGGAGGCACCAAGGGGTAGACGCACCGCAAGCGCTGCCTTTGACTCAATTCAACCACAGCAGGAATCAGCAGGAATCTCTCAGCTTTTGTTCCTTGTGGTTGTTGTTGTTGTTGTTGTGTAGGCGTGTGTGTGAGTGGGCGTGGTGGGTGCGATGGGGTGTAGGAGGGGCGGGGGGGGGTAGACATAGGGAGCTCTATGTGTGGGAAGTTTATCCCATTATTGCTGGGGCTGCCTCGTTATGTTAATTACAACAAATTACTCTCGTGTGGCAATGCGTGAGGCCAACGCCTTCACCTGCTCCAAACACACACGCCTCCCCGAGCAACACGCCCACTTTTGTGGCATGTCAAGCACATCAAGCATGGAGCACGGGTAATAGCTCGACCTCCGGAGCGAACCCGTGCCCATCCGACCCACCCGTAACCCGTCTCAATGGGTCTCAATTACAGTCAAACAATCGACATTTCGCTCGCTTCGACTTAATCAACATTTTGGCTTTTTGCGCTCGTCTTCGCAGCGGAAAATCACATTTCTCCGGCTTTTCTTTCGCTTTTGGCATCTCTAACACCACGCCCACCCACCTCCACGCCCCACTCGCCCACTGTTAAACGGGCAACTGGTATTTTGGGGCTAATTAAAGACTTAACATTGTCTGTTAAATGAGACACTGTTAATCCGCCTTTGGGGAGAAACAAAGAAAATACCCTGTGAACCTGCCTCACTGGAGCAGTAGGTCCTTGGCTCGAACCCGTCTCATGTGAAGAAAATGAGCTTTATTTTTTTCACACTCAAATTTTTAGATCTTGGTCTTATAATGAGGGTCGCGGTAGACCAATGGATAGCGCACTGTCCTGACAAACAAGAAGTGTGAGGTGTGGGTTCGATGCCCACTCAGGTCGATAGGCACGACACTCCTAGAAAAACTAGATTGAGCCGTAGGATTTGAAATCCATCCGTGTACAAATGATCTTTAGTGATGGAAGCAGAAATGAAGGCAAATAGTGCTTTAGGCTGTGACCCGATAGGGTTGTTATAGACACTACAGTTGACTCTCAACAGTTGAGTATCCCGTGTATCCCGTGTCTGTCGTGTATCCAGTGTATCCAGTGTATCCAGTGTATCCAGTGTATCCAGTGTATCCCGTGTCTGTCGTGACTCCCGTGTCTGTCCTGTCTGTCGTGTCTGTCGTGTCTGTCGTGTATGTCGTGTATCCCGTGTATCTCGTGTATCTCGTGAATCTCGTGTATCCCGTGTATCCCGTGTATCCCGTGTATCCCGTGTATCCCGTGTATCCCGTGTATCCCGTGTCTCCCGTGTCTGTCGTGTTTGTCGCGTCTGTTGTGACTGTCGTGTCTCCCGTGTAGTTGAGTCTCAACAGTTGACTCTCAACCGTTGAGTCTCAACAGTTGAGTCTCAACAGTTGACTCTCAACCGTTGACTCCCAACAGTCTGAGTCTCAACTTCTGCTTCTGATCGTTGAAGCTGTTGAGTCTCAACGGTTGAGTCCTCTCAACGACTGGCACTCAACGGTTGAGTCTCACCGGTTGAGTCTCACCGGTTGAGTCTCAACGGTTGAGTCTCACCGGTTGAGTCTCAACGGTTGAGTCTCACCGGTTGAGTCTCAACGGTTGAGTCTCACCGGTTGA
>JBANCY010000992.1:0-15994 GCA_037040045.1 Phorticella flavipennis | reverse complement strand
GTAGAGGTAGAGGTAGAGGTAGAGGTAGAGGTAGAGGTAGAGGTAGAGGTAGAGGTAGAGGTAGAGGTAGAGGTAGAAGTAGAGGTGAGAGAGCCCAAGCCTCTGAGAGGGAAGCTTATTAAGCTTATTGACCTATTGGTACTGACCATTGGTACCTCCCCACGCACAGCCCAAATGCACCTTATAGCCCCTGCACCCTGCAGCCAATTCACCTAGGATCCGATTCAATTGGCTAACGGCATTCCACGAACTGTTTCTGCAAACATTTGTGCATTGGCGCCCTCTAGCGTTGGCATTGCGCGTAAGCCAGGCCGTGGCAAAAATTGAAAAGTAAATGCGAAAAAGAAAAGAAAATGAAGATGGCAGCGGATGCAGCGGCAGCGCTGCGACTGCGACTGCGACTGTGGCTGCAGTGTTACGCCCCAGACGTTGCAACATTGTTGGGAATGGGTTGGGGAAGTAATACCTGGTACAAGTCGGGTACCTGGAACCCGGGCAGCGACGCCAACGCCAAGCGACGCGCGCGAGGAGAAAACGAGACGCCGCTGCAATGCTGCCCCGTGCCTCTGCCCCTGCCTCCTGCCACAAAGGAGCGAGCGAGCGAGCGACGTTAATAAGAAATTAATGTCTTGATCATTTTCGATCGTTATGTAAATCAATCAGGCAAATTATAGCTCAGGGGCTTGCCACAATAATTAGACCCTATTCGTAATGCAGCCGCAAAGGCTGCAACACGGGCTCCGCGCGACAGGGACAGCGCCATACGGGGTGCGAGAGGGAGAGCAGCGCGGCGAGCAGAGGCCCAGAGTCATGGCGTGCAGACGACGCAGACGCTGACGCGCCCCTCGCCGGCAAAAAACGAGGAAAAACGAGGCAAAAAGAGGGAAAAATACAAAAGAGGCACGATATGAGACCAAAGTGCACGAATCAAAGATACCCTGTAAAGCGGAGAGGGGAATCAAAGTTGATATTTGATGTCTAAGTCGTGTACATATGTGCATTTCACTTCAGATCTAAAAAAACGAACTTTTAGTATCATTAATTGCTAATATGCAATTACATTTGCTTATAACCGATCGGCTTTGTAGAGTACTGACAAATTCGGACTGGTTTCAAACTAAGATCCGATCAGAATAGTATTGTATTCTTTGGGCTCGTTTTAAAACTAAATCGGCTTGAAATTGGATAATAAGCCTAGCATTTTATTGGATTGACCTCCATCAACGTTTTTGCTTCTGAGCAACAATTGCTTTTATGCAACTTCTGTACAGGGAAGAGGGGAATCTTAGTATATATTTGATGTCTACGAAATCGTGTATATGCTTTTTACTTGAGGTCGCAAAGAAAGCGGATTTATAGTGTCATTAATTACTTATACGGAATATAATTTGCTTATAACCGATCAGATTTGTAGAGTATTGACTGTGGACTTGTTTCAAACTGAATCGTGTATGCGCACTTCGCTTATATTCTTAAAAAATGCAGAATTTCTAGTGAAATTAATTGCTGAAGTGCAATAGAATTTGCTTATATCCGATCAGGCTTGTATTGGATTTTTTGGCCACGTTAAAAAACTAAATCGGCTTGAAATTTGATAATAAGCCTAGGATTTAATGGATTAACCTCCACCAACGTTTTTGCAACTTCTTAGGCTTTTAAGCGATTTTACTTTTTATATAAATTTATTAGTTATTCAAAATTTTAGCAAGTAGAGTTTCTGCATAAATATGATCAGTCTCATTAGCTATATAGATGAGTTTATTGATAGCATGATCCACCACAGACGTTCATCTGCCTGACCATCTTTGGGTCCATCAAATTTTCAGTCGGAAAACTATCATTGAGAATTTTTATAGTCGTTTATCACTAGCATATGTCCCACGTCCATCGCAGGGGCCTTGGTAGTGCAGTGGCTACCCTACCGCTGTGCATACCGAGAGGTCGTGGGTTCGAGCCCCACTCATGTCGAGAGTGCATGACCCTGTAGTGTTCTTCACTCTCAGGTATTCTTTTTAATTCAAGCCTTTCAGTCGTTTTTGAATGAACCGTAAAGAATGCAATCTTCCAGGATATTTATTCTATGTTCTACATTCTACGGCTCACATCCTATCTTATAGCTCATTTCTATCTTAAAATTCCTTTTTATCTCCAGTCTCGTATAGCCTGAATATCCTGAAAAAGAAGTAGTTTCTGCTTTCTTCACTGAAGATCTTTTATTAAGCGGGTGGATTTCAAATTCTACGCCGCAACCGAGTTTTCCTAGGAGGGTTATGTCTATCGACTTGAGTGGGGCTCGAACCCACAGCATGTTGTGCGCTATCCACTGGTCCACCGAGGTGCCTCAATAGATTCTATGATTTCCTCTCAATTATATGACTAAAACTTAATTGCTTATATGCAAATGTATCGCTTATATGCAATTCGATCATGTAAATGTTATGCTCTGTGGAGCAATATACCCCATCAAGCGCATGCTGAACAGGGTATGCCAAAGCAGCAAAAAAAGAAAAGAGGAAACATTTCGCTGGCGTGCAACGCCTTGATGTCTTCTTTGGACCCGGAGCTGGGAGCTGGGGCTGGAGCTGGGTCCGGGGCGGGGGCTAGAGTAGTTGCAGCGACGTCTTCATTAAAACAACAAAACATTTATGCGCCGCTTTGGCATGTCGAACTCCAGAGTCGATGTCGATCGGGCGAATTGGCGTTTTGGCGAATTGGCGAATTGGCGGCAGAGCGAAACGTTTGAGAGCTTTTCGTCATGGCTCAAACAGAAACAGACAAAGAGAAGAGAAGACACCTCCGGCGGCAGCAAACGCGTTTCGACTGGGTACCCCTACCCCGCTACCCCTCCACCTCTACCCCTGCCCCAATGTTTTGTGGCAGGAACATAACAAGATGCGTAAAAATTATTGATTTTCCTTGACTTGATTGTTGTTGGCTATCAAAATTTAATCATAACATGCAACACGAGAGAGCGACATGCCACAAGAGGCGGCACGGGGGGGGGGTGCGGTGGATGGGGTAGGTGTGGCAAGGAGGCTGAAGCGGTTGAGGTTGAGGATCTGCTGTCCCAGACAACAGGCAACATGTTGCCAAGTTAACCACTTGAATTTTCAATTTTGCATCGCAACACAGCGGCAAGTAATTTGCTGCGTTGACGTGCCCGGCGTGGCAGATGAGCAATGACCCGGCCAACCAGGTAACCAGGCAACAGGTAACCAGGCAACAGGCAACAGGCAACGGGCAACAGGTACTACCTGACGTCCAGTCCACAGTCCACAGTCCCCAGTCCCCAGTCCACTCCGGAGAGAGACCAGCCCCAGCTTCGTGTCGATCAATTCATTTTAATGCAAACAACTCATATAAATTCATGTGCAAGTTGCAAGATCGAAAAAGTGTTACCCCCCCTCTGCAGCTGAACAGTGCTGCCAACTTTTGCTGAAAAGCTAAACGAAAACAGTTATAAAATATGGCAAGGAAGTTTCAGTTACAGAAGATTAGCTCTGTGAATCGGCAAAGATTTTATGCTCTTTTAAAGAACCTTATTCTTATATGGCCATAAAAACCCTATCGGGTCAAAGCCTGAAGCACTATTTGTCTTTATTTCTGCTTCGTTCACTGAAGATCTTTTTATACGTGGGTGGATTTCAAGTCCTACGCCACGACCTAGTTTTTCTAGGAGGATTGGCAGGACTATCCACTGGTCCACTGGTCCACTGGTCCCGCGAGGCCCCTAAGAACCTTATATAACAATACAAGCCTAATGTTACTTTGGATGTGTGGTACATAACCTTAAAAAGTAATTTTCAAAATTTACACTTTCCATCACATATAAATTCTTAGCACGAACCACTCGGCTGTTTCTAGGGCAAGAGATTGTCTAATGATCTATAACTACCAATGGTAATGAAACAATTGCTTTGACATTTGGAGGATCCATAGATAATACATAGCTCCAAGTGTCGAGTCTTTGAAAAAGGAAAGCTCAAAAATCATGGCTTAACATGAAGTTCTTCTTTAATATCAATGGTGTTCCAATGGTGTAAGCAGTTCTAAATTTATCATAATCTTTTATATGGTTCGAAATATCTGTATAAAAACCATGTAAATGCAACAAACGTTTCGAAATTTGGTGGATCCTTAGATAAAAGATAAATGCGAATATCATAGTAATTTTGAAAGAAAAGTTCGAAAATTGTAATACATATGAATAACTGAAGTATAAGGGTGTACCATTAAGGCGTTTGCTGCTTTGAATTGGCATAATTCTTCTTCTGAATTTTTTCCAAATTCTTTATATAGTTCGAATTTCAGACAAAAGGTTTATGTATTATAGTATGAAAAATTAGATCCCACATATTCTCATCGGGACTATTCCAGATATTGCAGTTATCGCAAGCTGAAATTTTGCAGCTTAGCCTCCGAAATATCCAAATCACCCAAAAATTGTGCGTTTTTAGATTAGAATCATCTAAGGAACATACACATAGACTTTGTTCTCTGTGTAATACAACAGACTCCAGTACTTTGATCTTACCGTTTTCAACAATCGACTTGAAACTTAAGAACAAATTCGACGATTAAAATTAGTTTATCTTTTGTATAGCAAATCTTGGACGAAACTTCTAAACTGTCACGATAAGATTAACATAAGATATGGTATCCATGAAACTAATTTTCTGTGATTACAAAGAACTAAACACCCTCGATATATCATCTATATAATATGTTATTGCGTTTCCATGAATTTTTCTATTTCGCCTGTTAGATCACTTCGACGAGCTTCAGCTTAGACCAAATTTCCTTCAAGAAAGTGTATCAAAGTTAAGCTCAAAGTGTATATGCCCTATTTAGCTACCATAAAGTGTATCAAAATTAAGTGCAAAATTTCTTCATCTCTCTTCTTTAAATCAAAAAAATCTTTCAAAATGCATTGGGTTTTCGAACCGGTTCGCTTTCAAAAATATGGTACAACATATTCAATTTTAGCCGCAATTGGGCAACACTGTTGCCACTCAGCATGCCACATGCAACTGCAACTGTTGTCGGTGGCCCGTCGGTCGGTCGGTCGGTCGGTCGGTCGGTCGGGTCAGTTGCTCAATTGGTCGGCCTCTCCAATTACCGTCGTGCAAAGTGCAAAGAAATTCATTAATTTAAGTGCCACACATTTGTAGCCCACTGTGCGGCCCCTTGGACCCGACTCAGCTCTTTCGAGTGGGCTCGACGTGGCCTCGACTCGCCTCGACTCGCCTCGACTGGGATCTATTAAGTCTTGTAACGCTGCCAACTGAACAATCCACTCGGCGTAATGGCCAGCATCTGTTTAACTTGGCAAATTACCAGCTGCTCGCAGATGATATGCATTAAATTATGCCATAACCCTCGACCCCAAAAGACGCTCCGAGTCCGCCCGGGTCCGCCCGGTCGGATATTGGTATTGGCCATAAATCAAGGTAATGCTCAAGATATCGCGGAACTAGCGAAGTTGTTGAGCTGTTAAAAAGCACGCGATTGGATTTATTTTCATTATTAATGGAGCACTTTAAGCGGGGTTTTTTTGACTTTATGATTGGAAAATAATCGTAAACAGCTTAGACCTTTAAGATCCCCAGTAGTTTCGTATAAAAATAACTTATTTGTTCGATAAAACATCATTTTATAGCAACTTAGAAGGTCTTTCATCGGTATGGTGGTCATATGTAGACTCTAGGTTCCCGAGAAATGTCGCTTCCAGGGCTGAACAAGTGCTCCAAATGGTATTAGTTACTGTTTTAAGATAATACATAAAAAAAACACAAAAAGTGGCTATAACAACCCTATCGGGTCACAGCCTGAAGCACTTTTTCTTACTTTATCTCTAACTTCCTTTACTGAAGATCTTGTTTTACGTGGGTGGATTTCAAATCCTACGCCACAACCTAGTTTTTCTAGGAGGGTTATGTCTATCGACATGAGTGGGATTCGAACCCACACCTCTTGTTTTGCGCGACAGTGCGCTATCCACTGGCCCACTGTGGCCCCAAATGTGATAATACATACCATACGGCAAGGAAGGAAAAATCGAAATATTCAAAAAGATTTCGATTTCTTTCTGGTAATTTTAATGCAGAAGCTCTATCTCGATGTGGAATAGGTCAATATTCGAAAATATCGAGAGAAAATTGGTATGAATTGACAACGCCAGACCAAACACATAGATAGTGGCTCGTCAGAAGCTCCGAGAGCTTAGATGGGAGGTTCTTAAGCATCGACCTTATAGATCGGACCCCGGACCAAGTGATTACCAACTGTTCCTGACTATGGCGATATAATAGTGTATCGTCAAATCAAGGCTTCTTTCTGCAGCTCTTAAAACTTATAAGTTAGGTGACATCATCATGTTGTCAAATAACTTCCGTGTTTATGATCCGATTGTTCTGAAATTTTCAGGACAAATTCACAAACGTATAAATATACAAAAAAATAGAAAGACAGTCGGACTTGTGTTACTGTTTCGCTCGTAAATCGTTCTGAAACTTCTCCTAAAACACTGTCAGATTTTCCGTATTCTAGCCAAACTCAAAATCTTAAGCTTCAGTTTAATGTCTAACAAAATTAGGGATAATAGCAAACTATGATCATAATTTTTGACCCCCCAACAAAATTGTTGAATTACAAAAGCCCACCCAACCGGCACGGTAAACATCCCTGTCTCCCAGCATACTGTAGGACAATTTTGGATGCTTTGGTTTATGAATCCCTGCGCTTTGGGCTAATTAAAAAGCGTTAGCCCGATTTTAATTAGGCCAGCAAATGTTGAGTTCCTCTGGAAATTTGCATATAAACAGTATAAATTGTTGTTGTCATTGTTGTAGTTGTTGTTGTTGTAGCACTGGTTCCATAGAGCGAATCAACTAACGCCTATTGCCCCTTAGTTTTGCCTAATTTCAAAGGTCGTTAAGCAAACAAACTCAAGTGGAACAAAATGCAGCCGACAGACAAGCCGGGACCTTCGGGACCTTCGGGACCTTCGCTCGTGACCATAACGATGAGCGGCGCGGAGGACAACAACCGAAAACTACCCCGACCCCGACCAACCCACCCAACGACCCGCCCAACGACCTACCCAAGCAAAGCATCTCAAAATAAACCCAAACTATTAGAACTCAGCCGAACGACCCACAAAACATCACCCAAAAAATCCACATAAAAATCTATAAAAAAAATTAACTTTCAAACCAAAAAAATTAGGGTATAAAATCTAAAAAAAAAAGGCTCATTAGCATTTATTGGCCACACAAATGTCGGCGGCGGAGAGTTTTGGATGGCGAGTCCCGAGTCGAACTATCGTCGTGGGTCGCGCGACACCTTTTGAGGTTCATTAGAAGCTTGTCACATGATTTGTTTTGCACTTTTTTTTGGGTATCGAATCATTTCGGGGAAAAAAAAACTCAGACACCGGACTCTATTGGTCCTGCTAATTATGTAACCCTCGCGCACAACCCCCCCACGAAATTTTCGAGAAAAAAACTCTAAAACAAAACGTTGCATTGTGTCTGACACGCGCCCCATGATGTTGCATCAAATCCTGTTTTCCTCTAGTTTTTTTTTGGGTTTTCCCTGTTGTTTTTTTTAACCCCTTAACCCTCCCCGCACACACTTTTCATTGCCTGTCAAAGTCGTTTAGCTCCTTGATGGATTGTCCGAACAGTCGAAACGCCGACTTTTCAATGTGTGTTAAATTGTTCGCTAAACACGCCTGGGAGAATTACGTTGACCGAAGAACGTGGGAATCTATAGAGCTGAAACTCCTAGAACAGAAACTAATGATACATAGTTTCCTTAGCTGTAAAATTTCAAATATTAAGGCTAACTTCCAGAGTTTCTAGAGCACTATGATCATAGCAACCCTATTGGGTCAAAGCCTGAAGCACTATTTGTCTCTCTTTCTGCTTGCTTCACTGCAGATCTGTTTTAACACGGTTGGATTTCAAATTCTACGCCACAACCTAGTGGGAACGTGGGAATCTATAGACCTGAAACTCCTAGAACAGAAACTAATGATACATAGTTTCCTTCAGCCACTGTCATATTTCATTCGGAAAAATTTCAAATCTTAAGGCTAACTTTCAGAGCTTCAAGCAACCCTATTGGGTTAAAGCCTGAAGCACTATTTGTCTTTTTTTCTGCTTCCTTAACTGAAGATCTTTTTTTCTGTGGGTGGATTTCAAATCCTACGCCACAACCTAGTTTTTCTAGAAGGCTCATGCCTATTGACAAGAGGGGTACTCGAATTCGGACACCTCTTGTTTGGCGTAGCAGTGCGCTATCCACCGAGGTTCTAAGACCTAAGACCTTAAGATTTCATACAATTGAAAATATCTTTAAAATTTTAATATTTATACCCACATTTTAAGGTATTCCGCATGGAAATCGGTTTACCTTGGACCAAGTTGTGTTAGGTTGAAATTGCAGATGACAAGTTTCTCCTCTTTCTCTGACTCACTGTCTCCCTGTTCTCCTGCCTCTCACTTTCCCTCTCCTCTATCCTCTATCCTTTCATTCGATCCACGCACTTAATCTGTGTTCTCCTTTGTGGCTTCTCACAGCTCTTTGATAATTTCATTAACTGATTTGGTAGCTGTTCATAATTTAGTCTTCCCCATCTTTAACAATTTCGACTCCTACCCGCCCCCCGTCCCGCGCTCAGACGATAAGTGCTTATCAAATGCTTGGCCATTATCTGATTTAGTGCCAGCCTCCGCTCTTTGCCTTTGCCTTGGGTCTCTGGGTCTGTCTCTGGGTCTGGGTCTGGGACACGCCCACCGCTTGGCAGACCCAACGCCCTCGCAGCCGATGTGGCAACCTTTTGCCATCCATATCGATTTCAGTTAACATACGACGAGTTGCAGTGCGTCCGATGTCCTCCGTCCTCCGTCCTCCGTCCTCCTTCCTCCTCTGAGGTCCAAGTCGTTGTCTTCTGTTGTTCTGCGTCGCCTTACAGCAAATTAGGGGCACAAACCCCAAAGCAAAACTATGCCACAACAGCAACAACAACAACAACAACAACAACTTGCCACACATCATTGAAACAAAGTCAGAAAGTCAACAAAAACCATAATTCAGATAATTTTATTTATAACACCCTTGAGGAATTATATTTTATTTACTCTTTCAAGTGTGATGATGAGGCCGCTGAGCCCAACCCATCCCAGTTCCAGGGCCTTAACCCCTCTCGCACTATGATGAAGTCGAGTCCTCCTCGAATCGAGTCGAGTCCTTCGACTGCCAATTGAGGGTTGGAACCGGCCTCGAGACACTCCTTCGATTTGGTAGCAGATGTGTTTATAAATTGTTGAAATCTGTGTGCATTTTAACATATGAATATCACGTCGTACTCTCCCGGAGTCCACCCGTCGCCAGTAGCTGTCCAGAAGTTATAGCAGTCGGGGGGCACAGGGCGGGCGGTTATATAGTCTTTTGCCTTTCCGTTTTTGGGGTCTGCCGCATCATTGTCATCATTATGAAAAGCAACACGAATCAAATTTTCATGTGCCTGTTGTGCATTTTATTGGATTTTCCTTTGTGTTTTTCCAGGGGGGACTGGGGCACTGGGGGAACTCGGGGTTTTTAATTTTCTTTTACATAATAAATACTTAAACAGTCTCTGAAATTTGCTCAATATTTATGGGTTTTTATATAGTTTTTAGCACACTTTCTGCCTGTGAGTCGATAGAGAGCTTGGTTTGGAAGGTTCTTAAGTAGTTCTTAGCTTTTACATAGTTTGGAACTAGCACCAAGTGAGGTCCCACTGTTCCCCATATGAGAGGGGCATAAGGACATTACCTTTAAAATGGCCACAAGTTTTCGAGCAAAACGATGCATATTGGCCATAAATCAAGTAATTCCCCTAGCTTAATGGAAAAATAAAGGAGTACTTTTAACAGCAGCGTTACTAACTTCCTTAGATCTGTCTTTGAAGATCGCTTTCTTCCTGATTGAAGGCGTCTCCGATCTGAGGGGTATCCTATGTATTTCAAACTTCGAAAATAGTATAATAACCCAAAATATTTATAATTGAAATACAGCTTGATGTTCTCGCCAAATGCCATTTTAGAGATATTTAGGATTTTCTGAAATCTTGAGTTTTTTCGACAAAACTCCACAGATTTTAAGCAAATTTTAGTAAAATCTAAATATCTTGAGATCTGTCCGAATTATGTATCTGCCTTAGATACTCACTTCTCAATGGATCCAACTGATTGGAGGGGTTTCCGATGCTTCCTTCTATGTATTACAAACTTCGAAAAAAGTATAATTACCCAAAATACTAATAATTTTGATACAACTTGATGTTCTCGCCAAATGCCATTTTAGAGATATTTGGGATAGTTTGGATTGTTTGAAATCTTGAGCTCTTTTGGCAAAAATCCACAGATTTTAACCAAAAATAACTCAAAACACTTATCGATTTTCTAACCAAATCCTATTTTAGTATAATCAAAATATCTTGAGATCTGCCCGAAACATGTATCTTCCTTAGATACTCACTTCTAATAGTTCGATTTTCTAACCAAATGATATTTAGTAGAATCTAAATATCTCGAGATATGGCATGTTAAATACTTTAAATACCTTAAATACTCACTTCTCAAAGGTTACTTTTGACTAACAATCAGACATTTGACATTTTCTGACAAACCCTTTATGCAGTCCATTAGTTTACTCAGTTTGTAGGCTCTACTTTGTACCTCCTCCCACAAAAAGGGATGCTTATAGAATTTTCATTTTCATTTTCATTGTCCTTTCGTTCTATTTCGATTTACAACTGTCACGCGCTCCTCCTCTCCGCCTGTGTCTGGGTCTCTGACTGGTACTGGTTCTGGTTCCGGGTCTGGGCGTTGTTATCTTTCGGTTTTAGTGGTTGTTACTAAGTTCTTGTTAAATGCATTGTTCCGAAACCCTCCACCCGAAACCGCCCAGTTCTAATTGGTTCACCAGCAAATTCTGCAATTAAATTTCACTTAAAACTGCAACTAAATAGGGTATACAAAGGGAGAGAGAGGGAGAGATACAGAAGGAGAAAATGGGGGGCGTTGAAAAAGACAGAGAGAGAGAGTGTAGAAAGTAGAATGGGATTTGGGGAATGGGGGAACTGAATTGGGGTTTGCCGCGTTACATGTAATTTACTTCCGCAACGGCGCTTTAAACATATCCGTTGTACCAGGCTAAGACCCGGGACCAGACGTAGATCCGGACTGGAGCCCAGGCAACACCCACCACTTCCTAATTGTGAAAACCAATTTGCGCTGCAATAAATTAGAAAGACAAACGACGGCAAACGGCTAACGGCACCGACAGCGTTGCCAGAGTGTTGCCAGTGCAATGCGTGGCGGCGCCCGAGCAGGGACTGCTTTTGGTGGGGCGCCCGAGCAGGGACCCCGTGTCTCTGGGCGTGGCTGGGGCATTTTGTTACTGTTCCTGTGCATATCTTGGAAATTTACATAAATAGACTTTAATTGTTTGCAATTATAATGCCAGGCGAAACCGGAACCCAGTCGGAGTCGCCTCCCCTCCCCCCTACCGCCTCTCTACCCTGTTCTACAGGCTCAACACCCACACGCTTTACAGTTAATTATGCGCGCTTGTTTTGCCATTTTGCAATTTGCCTTCAGCTAATGCCAACGACTTATCGACTTATCGAATTATCGACTTTTTTGCAGTCTCCTCCGCCTCCGCCCACGACGATGAGACGGCAAGTGAGCGCAGCGCTGCTGCCACAACTGCCGCCGCCGCCGCTGCCGCTGCTATTGCCGCCGCCGCCGCCAACGCCGCCGCTGCGAAGCGTCGACGCAGCCGCACGAATTTCAACACGTGGCAACTGGAGGAGCTGGAGCGGGCCTTCCTCAGCAGCCACTATCCGGACGTGTTCATGCGCGAGGCGTTGGCCATGCGGCTGGACCTCAAGGAGGGACGCATTGCGGTAAGTGCACTTCGGAATCACTTGGGATCAACGGATCATCGGATCAACTGATTGACGTCTATCGATTAACTAGCCGCATAAATAAGTCATTTGCAAGCAATTTCAAAATAACATCAAATTGAAAGTGATTACTTCTTATCCATATCTTTTCGATAACATAGTACAGGAATTTATTATTATATGGTCATAACAACCCTATTGGGTCACAGCCTGAAGCACTATTTGTCTTGATTTCTGCTTCCTTCGCTGAAGATCTTTCTTACACGGGTGGATTTCAAGTCCTAGGCCACAACCTAGTTTTTCTAGAAGGGTTATGCCTATCGACATGAGCGGGACTTGAACCCACTCATCTTGTTTGGTGGGACAGCGCGCTATCCACTGGTCCCAAGTGATAATAACTGCAATCATGTTAGCACTATGTACTTCATATAATTTCGATATATACAATAACTTATCGATAATAATGTATGTATAGATCGATAATTTGTGTAAAAATTATAACTCCTAACCATAAAACAATCTTAAAATATTGGGGAAAAAACATAATATGTTTGCCACGCTTGCGCTATCAGCAATTTCTTCTTATCGACAATTTCTAGATATCCTAACCTAAAAAATTCAAACTGTAATTAAACACACTCATCTTGTGAAGAGCTCTTTTAATTTATCGGTCAATTTGTAGAATCTTGTATAGAGCCATAATACAATTTGACTTCGTTCCGATGCGTTGGGGTAATTTTGATTCCTGAGCTCTATAAAGCCTTTTAAATATTGTATTACCCCACTCAATTTAAAAAGTTATCGATTAGTTACATGCATATTCTGCTTTAAGCGACAATTGGGCATCAAGATGAAAGAGTACAGATAGGTTATCGATTAATTAATCGATTGCTTTAACTTACAGGCCCCAAGTTTTGAGACTTCACGTGAATCTTCGATTAATTAATGGATTGATTTAGTGATACAGTTAATTTATAAGAATATAAATAAGTTATCGATTAATTATTTAAGTTATCGATTGAATTAACGGCAAAAATTGTGATAATTTTGAATGAACATGCTATACACCCCTTTGAAATTCCGCTATGAAGTAGTTTTATGATTGAAACTGTTAGAAAATTTAAAGTTATTGATTGATTTATCTATTGATTTTGTGGTACATGAAATCTATTGATTGATTAATCGATTGATTTTCGAATAGAATGTAGAAGTAGTAGAATGTAGTAGAATATACACTACAGTGTATTCGAGTCCATATGCAGTTGAGTGTATCGTGCGCCAGGTAGTCCCAACTTGAAGGGAGTATATCGAGTACATTAAATCTATCGAGTATATCGAGTGTATTCGATTATGGAGGGCATAAGCTACAAAGGATTTGCGTGCGCATTGTAAAAATGAATAAGTTTTATGCATCAAATCGTTAGAACTTTGAAAGTTATCGATTAGTTTATCGATAATTGATTAATTAATTGATTGATTGTAGAACAGATTGTAGAATATACACATTCGAGTCGATATGCAGTTGAGTGTATCGTGTGCCAGGCAGTCCCGACTTGTAGGGAGTATATCGAATGTATCGAGTGTATTCGATTATGAACTCGCATAGCTGCTTGCGCATTGTAACACTAAATAAGTTTTATGCATCAAATCGTTAGAACATTGAATGTTATCGATTAATTTCTCGATTGATTTGATTAATTAATCGATTTACTTTCGAACCGAATGTGGAATATACACTACAGCGCAAGTCGATATGCAGTTGATTGTATCGTGTGCCATGCAGTCCCGACTTGTAGGGAGTATATGGAGTGCATCGAATGTATCGAGTGTATCGAGTGTATTCGATTATGCACAACATTTGCGTGCGCATTGTAAAACAATTTGACGGGAACTGCAAGTCAATTACTCAATTACTCAATTACTCAATAAACCAATTACCTGACTATTTTTATTCATTATAATTCATTTTATTTCATTTGCAATTGCGTTTCGTGTCGCTTGTTGTTGTAATGATTTCAATTGCAATGCAACAAGAGGAGGAAGAGGAGGAAGATAGGGAGGAGGAGGAAGAGGAAGAGGAAGAGTCTTAACCCTTTGTTGACGACGATGACGATGACGATGATGACGTCGGACTCCATTGCTGACTTGCATGTCAGCCGTGTGATTATCGTCGTCGGTTTATGCTTTCCATCTCTTTCTCTATCTCCGACCGCCCCTCTCTTTCTGGCAAAAGTTTGGACTGCGCAGCAGGGGGGAGGGGGTTACTGCAGGGGGCAGCAGTTAGGGGAAAGTTGGCAATTCGGTTCTACGCTTTGCCTCAAATTGTTTCTTGACATGACATATCAATTTGTCAATGCAGACGGAGATGGAGACAGACCCAGAGACAGAGACAGTCAAATAGATAGACAGACGGACAGACAGAGGGACAGACAGGCGGACAGACAGGTGAGACAGCTGGGTTGCTGTTGTTTTTTTGGGGGGGGGGGACTGTGGGGCTTTCGGCTTCGGGTCTAAAGCGCAGGCAACACGAGCATCGCATGCAACTACTCAAAAACAATTTGCTGCACATTAAAAATATAAAAAAAAAACAAGTTGGGAAGGATTATCTTTGGCCCTCCCGAAGATTTCATACTCTTTTCGAAAATAGCGGTAGATAATAACGAATCTTCACAATATATGAACTTTCAGTCTTATACGTTGGAAAACATGGGAAATATGTGCAAAACCGACTTTTGGTTATATGACAGCTATGTGATATAGAAGTCCGATCCTTATGAAATTTGGTGGAACGGTAGATAATAACTAATCTTAAGGGTATGTAAACATTCAGTTCAATATGTTACGAAACATGAGAAATATGTGCAAAACCGATTTATGCTTACATGGTAGCTATATGATAAAGTGGTTTAATCCTTATGAAATTTGACGAAGCGCTAGATAGCAAAAAATTTTGAAAGTATGTGAACTTTCAACTTGGCAAACCCGACATTTGGTTATTTGGCAGCTATATTATGTAGTTTTACGATCCTTAAAAAATTTGGTGGAATGATAGATAATGACGAATTATGGAAGTGTATAAGCTTACAGTCCACTACGTTTTAAAAAATGGAATATATGGGCAAAACTGATTTTTGGTTGCATGATAGCTATATGAATATATTCGAATATTTTAAAATTTTCTGGAGCGGTATATAATAAGGAGTCTTGGGAATATGTCAACATTGAGTCCAATACGTAAGAAAACTTGGGAAATATGGGCAAAATATATGATATAAAAATCCAATCTTTATGAAATTCGGTGAAGCTGTAGATAATAACTAATCTTGGGAATGTGTGAACTTTAAGATAAATGCTTTTGAAAACATGAGAAATATAAGCGAAGCCGATTTTTTGTTATATGTCGGCTATATTATATAGTAGTCCGATACCTGTAAAATTTAGTAAGGCGGTAGATAATAACGATTCTTGGGAGTATGTATACTTTCAATCAAAAACGTTTGAAAACATAAGAAGTATGGCCGAAACCGATTTTTGGTTATATGTCGGCTATATTATATAGTAGTCCGATTCTTTAAAAATTTGGTGGAGCCATAAATAATATCGAATCTTGAGAGTTTGTAAGCTTTCAGTCCAATACCTTAGATAACATGGGACATATGGGCAAACCCGATTTATGGTAACTATATGATATAGTGGTTCCGACAAATGTGCTGAGGGCTAACAAAACTAGGCTATGTACCAAGTTTCATTAGGATAGCTCAAAAACTGTGGGACTAGCTTGGACATATAAAGACGGACGGATCAATATCTTTAGTTCTCCCGACCATTCTGAATGTAACTTTTGGGGGGTTTACGACGTACATACGTTACATACTTTCGGACAAAGTGAATATACTATTTTCTTCGGAAAGAGTATAAAATGATGCACAATGCATGCAAATGACTTGAAATTGATGTGACACACACACACACACACACACACACACACACACACACACACACACACACACACACACACACACACACAGACACACA